>PVKS010050654.1:0-11456 GCA_004027875.1 Aplodontia rufa
ACCTGAGTTCAAACCCCAGCACCACGTACACAACTAAGTGTTGGAGCAATGAAGGCCATGTGAAAAACTAAATAAAGTTGTTTCTCTCTTTCTCTGTCTCTCTCACTGTCCCTCTCTCTTAAAAAAGAATAAAAAAAAATAAAGTAAGCCTTAGTGACGGAGCATCAAGTGCTATATTCAAAGCATGAGGGGGACCGAAGCAGAAGCCTCTAGTTTGGATCTGCAATGTCCCTTATAGGCCTATTTGCTAAAAGCTTGTCCCCAGAGTAGGGCTATTGGGAGGGATAGATACTTTTAGAACGATTGTCTAAAGGGAGACATCCTTAGGTCATTGGGGGTATTCCCCTATGGGACACCAGCCCTTTCCTGTCTCTTTTTCTTCCTGGCAATGAGGTGAGCGTTTTGATCAGTGACACACTCCTCATCTTTGCCACTGGCACCACCAACAGAGACCTAAAAGCAATGAATCAACCCAGACATGACCTGGAATCTCTAAAACCTGAGCCATAACAAACCTTTTCACTTTATAAGTTCGTTATCTCAGGTACCTTTGATAGTGATAGAAAGATGATTAACACAAGTGTCTTGAGATGTTTATATGTACTTGTCCACAGCAGCGTTATTCATAACAGTTGTAATAATAACACAGGGAAGCAACTTTGGGGTCCATCAATGAAGGAATAGACAAGCAACATGTGGCATGTGCATATAATAGAAGAACAGGCTGCAGAAAAGTAGTCTGTCATATTCTACAGTATGGATGAACTTTGAGGACATTACATCGAGTGAAATGTCAGTCACAAAAGACAAATAGTGTATGAGTCAACTTTTATGAGGTACTTAGTATAGTCAGAATCATAGAGCCAGATAGGAGAATGGTGATTTCAGGGCTGGATAGAGGAGGAAATGAAGGATTATTGTTTAATAAGTATAAAGCTTCAGTCTTGCAAGATGGAAAGGGCTATGGAGGTGGATGGTGGTAATGGCAGCACAACACTAAGAACATAGTTAATACCAGAACACTTTACACTTGAAAGTGGTTAGCATGCTTGTTATTGCTAAGATATAAGGTGTCCCCCAAAAGCTCATTGTAAGACAATGCAAGGGTTTTTAGAGGTGAAATGATTAGATTACACCTAATCCATGGATTAATCAAAGATACATATCATCCGGGTGGTGACCGTAGGCAGGTAGGGTGTGGCTGGAGGAGGTGAGTCACCCTTTGTCCATGATGCTGTGCCTCACCTGGGGCTCAAAACAATGGAGAACGAGACCTCTGAAACTGAACCCCAAATAAATTGTCCTCTATTTTGTTTTTTGGTCATAGGAATGAAAAAACTGACTAAAACAATGGTGAATTTGTTATGTGTCTTTTAAAACATTAACATTTAAAAAAGTTTAGACAGCATAATAGGGTGATCTCACTCATATTTTGGATAGAAACTCTAGAAAGTACTCCAGAGAAATAATAGTAGTTAGGAAGTCACACACCCATTAAGATACTATGAGGGAGCTAACCCAGCACGGTAGTTCATGGGAGTGGAGCTGAGATAATAAATAAGATGAGTGGGTAGTCGACTCAACATGGCTGAGGGCAGCAGCTGGCTGGTAAATGTGGACATTGTATTGCCAGCCTCTGATGTTTGAGCATGCTCAGTTCCACTGCAGATGTAGGTTGGGTATGCCAAACAGGCAGGGCTCATCGGCTTCTCTGTTCTAGGAAACTTCATGCAAAGCTCCCAAGGAGGCCCTTGGAGACTGGTTTTCAAGAAAAGCACACAGCTACAGAATACAACCTTGCAAGGGTTCAAGAAGGTTGATAAGTTGCTGTCAAATAATTTCTACTGAAAGACATAAACATCAATAAATATGAGTTTTGGTTTAAAAATAAATAAATAAGATGAGTAAAAAAGGAAATTACCAGACCTAATCATTAACTGGTCATGTGGAATGAGGGAGAATTAGTGGTAAGGTGGTAGTAGGTATTACCTACCTTCATTTGGTATCAGGTGGTAATATCTTCTACATTGGAGAACTTTAGACGGTGGATAGGGATAATCAATTCAATTTGTAAGGCTCTTATGGCATAAAAGAAGCCAGTCATGTGAGTCCAACATGGGAAGAAAGTCCTGATTAAATATACAGGTAGAATGAAGTAGGGTAATGCCAACTATTGAAATAAGGGAAATGATTTTTAAAAATGGTTTAACACAAAACAATTTTATGTCTTGCTTGCTTGACAATCCAGTGCGGAAATTTTTGATCAGTGAATAGTCAACCATATGGTTGTTCAAGAATATAAGATATATCCATCTTTTTCTTCTGGTTCTACCATTCCCTAGAGTCTTGGAATTCCCTGGATTTAGTCAGCAGATGTTAAAAAAGAGGAAACATAATGCAAGATCCATAAAGATACACTGCTCTTGTGCTCACATTCCCTTGATGAGAACTAAATACAAGTCTCTACCAAGAAGCAACTGAGAAATATATTTCAGTACTTCTGAGAGGTAGTCACTTGTCTGCAATAACCCTAAACTTTTGCAATCATTAATTTTATGTGTCAATGTGGACAGTGTTTTGGATAAAATTAATATGTAAATAGGCAAAATATGGGTGAAGCAGATTTCTGTCCATAATGTGGTTGGACCTCATCTAATCAATTGAAAGTCTGAATAGAACAAAAATACCAGGCCCCTGAAGAAGAAGGAAGTCTCCAGCAAACCGCTTTTGCAACATCAGCTCCCTTGGTTTCCATCTGTCAGCTTTCAGATTGGAACTATATCATTGGCCATCCTGGGTCTACAGGTTGCTGATCTACATTGCTAATTCAGAGTTGCCAGTCTCTGTATTTTCATGAGCTGATCCTTATAATAAACTTGTATTATTATATTTCTTACAGTAAATATTATGCAAGTGTGTCATGCATATGTGTGTATGTGTATATGTACCGTACAAATACACATACTTATTATATGACATATGAGCAACACATCTTGGGTGGCTTCTCTGGAGAACACTGACTAAATGACTATAGAAGTGAAACATGAATCTTTGAGGGACAGCTGAAGTCCATATTTCCAACCACCAAATTTGTGGATACAGTCTTCAATTCTTTTCCTTCTTTAAGGAAGATACCACTTGATCCAATTCAGTCACTAACCCATTCAAGTCCCAAGATCTCTAAATGACATCATTTCTCCATAAAGTTCAAACATTGCCCCCCCTCCATTTTCTCATACTGTTCTTCAGATAACCTGAAGACAAATAACCATCCCATGCCCCTTCTGTATCCCAGGAGATAATGTTAACACAGGTACAAGAAGACTGGCTTAATCCATCTTCTGTTGCTGCATATAACAAACTACCTGAGAACAGACCATTTACAAAGAATAAAAGTTCCTTCAGCTTATAGTTCTGGAGGCTGGGAAATAAAAGAGCATGGCACCAGCATGTGTTCAGCTTCCTGTGAGGGCCTTCTTACTCCTTTATAAGAGGAAGGAAGCTGAATTTGCTTGTTTATTTATAATAAATTCACTTATTATTTATAATAATCCACTTCTTGAGAATGAACCCTCTCCCATGATAACTCACTCCTGTGGGAATCAACTCACTTCTATAAGACTGCAGTGCTGGAGATTAAGCTTCTGGTGCATGAACTTTGGGAGAACACATTCAAACCATTACAAAATATCAGAAGAGGCAAATGAACAAAAACTTCCATTCAGAAAAGGGAGGGACCAGAGCCACATAGCATTCCTTGCTGTCTAACAGAGAGAACAATAACATCTGGACAGGTGTTCCCAGCACACTATCCCGGAGTGGGGAAGTTGCTCAGTTAGATGCTGGCTCTGCTCTCTAGGAGGGACACTCTTGCCTGCTGTTCTTATGCTTCTTGGCTTAACTTTGAAAAGTCTTTCTGTTGCCTTTTGTCTGCAAAGTGCACCTGTGACCTGTGTTTGGGGATAGATCCCCTTCTTGGTAGCAGCACTTCCTACTGGTTCCTTTTCAAGGGTACAATGATAATATTACCATAACTGGATTGCTTTCCTAATTTGGCAATGCAGTTCCCTCAAAAAGTTCAATATGCATCTGTTCCATTTGCTTTGAGCAAGTTTAACTGGGGCAGTAACATTCTACACCCAAAGATCCTCCTAGAAGAGCCTTCCTCATCTTCCTTTCTTCCTGGGCTTCATTTGCCCTATGTCAAACTGTCTCATCTTAAAGGTGGCTACTTTGAGGCCATCTAAAGCAACAGGCATCAGTGGGAAGACAAGGGCCATCTGACTGAGTCTTTTTGTTTTCCTAAGTTTTAATAGAACAATGTCTTTCAAAGCCATTTAAAAATAATCATGACTAGATTTTTTTACTACTAATAATTTTTAAAATAGACTATTTTAAAACATTTTGAATATTAACTTATAACATTAAAATATTTAGAACATTAATATATTTTAAACATTAATGCTTTAAACATTAATAATATTTAAAATAGTTTTAAAAGCAGTTTTAAGTACACAGCAGCATCCAAAAGACAAATACA
The DNA here is from genome assembly GCA_004027875.1 of Aplodontia rufa. Classification (NCBI taxonomy): domain Eukaryota; kingdom Metazoa; phylum Chordata; class Mammalia; order Rodentia; family Aplodontiidae; genus Aplodontia; species Aplodontia rufa. The sequence goes on from PVKS010050654.1 coordinate 4,541, forward strand.
GGGAGTTCTAATGCACCCTCTGCCTCCTACATGACAGCCTCACCCACTCTCAACAACTCCCAGAGCAGGACATTTGTGATAAACGAGGAAATCTACACATCATTACCACACAAAGTCCACTCTCTGCATGAGGGGTCACTATTGGTATTGTACATTCTGTGGGTTTTGGCAAAGAACCAATGACATGTATCCACCATCCACACAGAATTTCTTCGCTGCCCTAAAACTCGTCTGTGCTCCACCTCTTCATCGTTCCTCCTCCCTATTCCCAACAACTTTAAACTTTTTGCTGTCTCCATAGTTTTGCCTTTTCCAGAATGTCATGTAGGTGGACACATCAGTAGTTAAACTTCCCAGATTGACCGCTTTCACTTGGTAATCTGCACGTAAGATTCCTCCATGCCTTTTCATGGCTTCCATGTTCATTTCTTTTCAACACTGAATAATATTCTATTGTCTGTATGTAGCACAGCTTATTCATTCATTCATCTGCTGAAGGGCATCTTGGTTGTTTCCAGGTTATAGTGTTTTGTTTTGCTTTAAAGAGAGAGGGACAGTGAAACAGTGAGAGAGAGAAAGAGAAACAATTTTTATTTAGTTTTCATGTGGCTTTCGTTGCCCTGAGACCTCCGGGTGTATGTGGTTCTGGGGTTCAAACTCACTCACTGGTGCATGCCAGGAAGCGCCGTAACCGCCCAGCCACCAATCCAGCCCAGGTTATGGTGTTTTGTGGACATACATTTTCAACTCATTTCAAGGAGCTCAAATCCTGGATCATAAGGTAAGGTACGTTTTGCTTTGTAAGAATCTGCCAAATTGTCTTCCAAAGTGGCTGTGTGATTTTTCATTCCTGCCTGCACTAAATGAGAGTTTCTGTTATTTCACACCCTCTCCAGAATTTAATATTGGCAGTTATTTTATTTCCTCTATTTGCAATAAGTCTATAATACAGTGGGATTTCATTTATTTAATTTTCAATTCTTTTGTGGAACTGAAGGGTTTTTTTTTTTTGTTTATTTTTTGTTTTTGTACTGGGGATTGAACCATTGTGCACTTAGCCACTGAGCCACATCCCTAGCCCATTTTATTTTTAATTTTGAGACAGGGCCTCACTAAATTGCTGAGGCTAGCCTCAAACTTGCAAGTCACTGGGATTACAGGAGGGAGCCATGAAGTCCAGCTCCTTTGCCCATTTTTCAAATCATATTGTTCACTTTGGTATTGAGTTTTAAATATCATATTTTAATATTTTGAATAGTGGGGTTTGCTTTCACATGTTTTGGGCAAATATTTTCTCCAAGTTTGTGGTTTGTCTTCTCATTCTCTAGACTGTCTTTCTAAAAGCAGACTTTTTCAATTCCCACTCTTTAGTTCTTTCTTTCATAGATTGCCTTTTGTATCATATCTCCTCAAAGTCTTTTTAAGTCTTATTTCGTATTCATAATGTTTTCTCACCTAAATAGGATCTTTGTTTTGAAGCTCTCTCTTCCCTTTCATTTATTGCTTATGAAATGGTTCTTTCCAATCTGATGTCATCTCTTTCTACTCATACCTTGTTAAATCCATCCAATGACAACCCACCATGAGTACTAACATTCTGTTTTCCAATCATTGCCCCTACAACTACAGCCCAGAGTCATTTATATTTTCCAAATTATCACACACAATAATTTTACCAAACATTTTGCCCCTGTGTGACTTTGTTACCAGCTTTCCACACTTTTTCTGCCTTCTATCCAACTACTAATCTTATTTCTCATATTTCAAGTTTTTTAATTATAGCATTTCACTTCAAGGTAACAACTCCCAAATTACTGCTATCCACTCTAAAAAAAAATCCCTAGATCTCAATGGTTTAATTCCATATAAATTTATTTTTTATTCACATATAAATCAATCATAAATGTTCCTGGTTGGTGTTTAGCCACATGCTGATCATGAGTCCTAGACTACATTCATTATGTAGTTCCACTTCTCCCACAGCAAACATAAAGAAGAAGTCAAAAGAGTTCTGGTTTTGTTTTGTTTGTTTGATTGTTTGTTTGTTACAATTTTGACACAGCAATGACTTGCCATTTCTCCTCTTTTTCCATTGTCATAGATTGTTCCTGTGTCCTCTTCTGGGTCCAGAGGGCTTGCTCTTAGAAACAGATTTCTTGGCTGGGAAACCTTCTCTATGTTGTAAGAGTCAATGTTCATGTTTTGTAACAGACATAAGCTATTTGTAGGGGGGAAAACTATAAGAATGGGGGATTTCAGCAGAAGTAATGAGAGCAGAAATCCTAGAGGACATCGACATTGATGTGCTGGCTGAGGAAGAGAATCTTGGGCAGAAGACCTGGAAGCAAGGATTAGCCAGAATGCAAGATCTAGGCTGCCAGGGGAAAAAGACAAGGGAATAGTTCCTTTCTCTATTTTTTCCCCACTTATGGTGCTGGGAATCAGACCCAGGCCTGGAACTTGCTAAGCAAGCACTCTAGCACTGAGCCACACCCCTGTCCTGGAGTTCAGCTTTAAGAAAAGAAATATAGAGTTAAATGCGAAAGATGTGTTTGGTACTAAAGAACCTCCAAATGTTTGCTGTAGTTTGTATCAAGAGCAGATGAAGCACAGTGATATATGTGGCTGTCAGTTTTTGGAGGGCTGTGAAGTAAGTGGGGATTTAGATAAGGATGTAGAGAAAGAAATCAAAGAGTTTTGCATTAGCAGAGTGAAAGCAATATGGAAAAATACCTAGAGGGGAACATGAGATTGAAGGAAGGCATTTATGATTGATTTTAATCTCAGAAACAAAAGTTTTTCCAGAAGAAGAATTTTGCAAAATATTGTGTTTTGAAGAGTGAGAGACTTGGCCACATGTGTAGGCTGAAAAGCTACCCATTTCCTGCCAGTGTAGAACTACCTATGAGGGAGATAATATTCTTCCTCTGAACCCCACTACTGTTTAAATAAATCACAATTGTGGCATAAGGACCTGTATTCTTGGCCAGTTTTCCCTTCTGTTGTAAGATCTCTAAGACTGAGTCTAACCCTGATTTATGCTTGAATCTGCAGTGTCTTAGGAATACTCATGAGCTTGCCCTCTGTATGCCCAATAGGTACTGAGAAATGTTTTTTGCATAAATGATGTTGCAAGATTGTCTACTTGCTGAGTGAATACTGTTTTTTAAAAAGAGGTGTAATGGTGTTTTTAGGCCTGCTGACCTTCTTCCCACCACCAAATTTTCTCTTCCTCTTTTCATATTCTCACTTGGTTTTCTCCCTCTTACGATAAACATGGCTATCATAATTATAATAAAATGAAGCATGAGCTACTTCATAAACAGACATTAATTGTGGTTAATGTAATGAGATTAAAGACTCAGAAACAACCCTACAGAGCCATCCAATCTCCTTTACTGTGATAACTGCATTATATATCAATCATATCTGTAATACTTTATTCTCTTTGGTGGGTGAAATCTCTATTCCCTTTTGTTAAATTCTTAATGGCTTTCCCAGTGGTTTTCTACTTGCTTTTGCCTTAATTTTCTTTCACAGTTCAGGGATTTTTGTTTACTTTCTTAAATGTATTTTATATCATTTTTATTTATAAGGAAGAATCCTCCTTATAAGACATTTGCATCCACATTCTTGTGTTGAATGTACTCTCGGTCTAATATTGCTTACTCACTCAATAGTTCTAAATTAAAACATAGTTTTCTTGTAGACTAGATATGAGGGCTGAGATTTAATTTGCCATTATCACCACTAGTTAAGACTCAGAAACTGGGTGTCAAGCTGCCCTAATTGAAACGTTGTCCATCTGTCAGTGCCAAACTCAATCCTTGCTTTCTTCAAGAAATTTACAAAGACCCATTTTTTTTCTTATGAAGTCATAGCTTTTACATATAATGTCACTTTTAATACGATGACTTATGATTATTTAACTTTTCACATGGGTCTCTGGGCTGAAGAGTTTAACTATGTGATTCTTCCTTCAAAGTTCGGACATGCTGGATGTTCAATGACAGAATGGAATATACTGAAAATGAATCAACTCAACTAAAGGGTGAAAGCCCCTCATAAGTAATTGAGATAAAGATTTCAGAGAGTTTATTGTACCATCTCAGATGAAAAGGAAAATGTATGAGATGCTTATGAACAAAAACAGATAACGAAAGGAAAAACTTCTAAATTAGACAACTGAGCTTTTGCTTTGAGGTAAAGAGAATGCCTTTTGCAAGTGTCTGGAAAAGAAAATGTGTCAAGGAAATAAACCAGGCACAGAAATACAATTACTGAATGTTCTTACTCATTTGTAGAAACTAAAAAAGACCACATAGAAAGAAGTAAAAGGTAGAATAGAGGTCACAGGAGCTGGGAAGGGGGGAGGAGTGTGTTAAGAGGGCGGCAAGTGGGTACCGGAGCACGGTCCTGGTGTTGGTGTTCCACGGTACACTATAATAACTGCAATTTACAATGATGAACCATACATTCAAATAACTATAGAGGAGTTTGAGAGTTCCCAACATATAAAAATGATAACATCTGCAGAGATAGAAATATTAATCATCCTGAAATTACAATACAATACTCCATAAATATGTATAAATATTATGTCAATTCAAAATAAATTGACTTTTTAAAAATGAGGACAAACTGGCTAAGTGTGGCAAGTGCTTGTGAGCAGTCAAATGGTGATTAAATTTTGACAAAATATGAATATTGCATAACTCAAAGAGAGCTGTTTCAATGCATCACTAGATCTAGGATCAGCATTTTTAACAAGAACCTCAGGTGATTTATATGCATGATGACTTCAAATCACACCAAACAATGTTATCTTAAGCTACTTTTGCAAACCTGACTGAGGGAAAAACGTGAAACTAGACACAATATCCACTGATTTTATTTTCTATCTCAATATAATATTTTATTTAGATTCTTATTGATTATTATTTTAAAAAAGAAAAAGAAGGAGAGAGGGACAGTGAGAGAAAGAGAGAATCAATTTTATTTAGTTTTTCATGTGGCCTTCATTGCTCCGACACTTGGTTGTGTACGTGGTGCTAGGGTTGGAACCGGTGCACTTGTGCATGCCAGGCAAGCGCCATAACTGCCAAGCCACCGCTCCAGCTCCTCTTACAGATCAGTCAGCCTAAATAAGTTCTTTCACTGTAGTTGGAAGTATCAAATTTCAAGGTGTTTTCTTTTAAGTGATCAAGGATCAATTAAAACCTTAGTAATAATTATTCTGAGATCCAGAATGTTGTTTTCTATATTCATTCTATGAACACCAGATATAAGAACTATGCTAAGGGAAATCTTCTCACGGTGTTGTGCAAATAGGACGGAGAATAAAATGCTTTCTGTATAGGAACAGAAAGAAGTGTCAAATATAAGCATGAGAGTTAAAGGATAAACACTACAGAGCAGAAATTCTAGGAAGAAATTTTTATATGGCTATCACTGCAGTAAAGTTAGACATATATTTCCCATCGCAAATTGTGCTGATAAGGTTGCTTTACAAAGGTTTAAGCCACATTTAAAAAAAGGATTATAATAATTAAATCTGAAGCAATGTACATAATATTTATTTGATATTTTCCACAGAAAATAATGACTTACTAATAATTAAATACAAACAGAATCTAATGAAAGAGGCTTACAAAATTTTTTTGAAAAGCAGATTCAGAAATGGAGCTTTCTGCTCTTAGTTCTAGTTTTGAAAATAATAACAGAATAAAAACTTGAGACCATTATTTAGAAAAGATAATTGTGTTTATAAGTGTGTGCATGCACAAGTCACAAAGAGACATACTGTGTACGAATAATTTTCATTAGTAAGGTAATGGGTTCAAGGGAATTAGTTGATAATTAATAACGCCCAGGGGGTTTAATTATTATTTTTCCATTTTTATGAATCTCCTTCGAAAACCCAATAAATAAGTGATGAATCATTGAGTAGCTAAGGGAAAGAAAGCTATATTAACCTGTGCCTTTTGTGGATTTTTATTCTGACACTGATATTTCCTGGTGTCTGCGAGGCAGTTTCTCAAAGAATTTTCAATATATCCTACAAATGGAAATATGCATATTCAACATCCTGAAGTGCAAATTCTACGTTCCCAAGAGAAAAGCAGTTGTTTATTTAAAAACAGGTAATTGAGAAAGCATACTACTGTACTTGAAAAACATTCATTGATAAATATTTTGAGAATTCTAACAAATAAAATAATGGAATCATTTAGCAATATATTCAGTATTCGGTAACTGGATTTTTTTTTATTCACCTGAATAAAAAAATTCACACCACAATTCCTAAAGCAAGAGTTGTACAGCTTCCAAAGGTAACATATATTCATTCATCTTCTTCTCTTTTCTTTTTAATATGCCAAACCTCGTATTTAGGTTGCAGTATCTGGTAGGCATTTGCTATATCCCATCCCAAACCCCTGGCTAATTCAAAACACTTCCTAATTTGCCACTTTAACATCTCATGGACCTCATTCTGAAGCCTGCTCAAAGTAACAAGGGTGTCCCCACGTTACAGTCAACCTGGAATGAAGAATTCATAGTGGATGGTGTACCATTTGTAAGTCATGTAATTAGAAATAAAAATTAAATCAGTTGAAAATGGGACAAGAATTTCCCCACCTCATTAGTCATTTTTGTTTAGGGAAACCTCAGACAAAGCAAGAACTTCATGAAATTATTCCAATAATTGTAGCTCTAATCTCCGATTCTATGGAACCAAGGCAATTAGACTTTGAAGGTCTGCCCTAGGATATGAAGATGGAATCACCATAATTGATGAGAATAACCCACCATGCAAGCGGGGGACTGAACTTCCCAAGGTTTACATCAGAGTTTCCTGTCCATGAATTCAGTTTGCTTGGTTTTGGGATTTATAGCAAACTTTGGAACTTCGGAT
>PVKS010050655.1:0-11461 GCA_004027875.1 Aplodontia rufa
GATAGACTAGAAATCATCAATCACTCGATCTAGGGACCACAGTTCTTATACACTAAAGATAACGGTGTTAAAAAGTTAGGCAGTCTGAAATGTAACCTTTCTCTGCCACTTATCAAATAGGTAATCATTTCAAGTTCATCGATATTTTATTTGCTTCAGTTTAGTCATATAAAAAGTGAAAATAATAGTGAATCTTATCCTATGGAATTTGAGTTAATACACATAAAATTGAAAGCACTGTTTAGGGAGTAACAACATTTAATAAACATTGTATACTATATCATCACCATTACCACCACCATCACTATCCTCTCCCTCTTCCTCCTCTATGGTTAAAATGTCATCATGACCAACATTTCTCCATTTTCTTCAAATTTCCCATTGGGATTTCCATTCTTAATCAAAATACTTAAATCTTTTATTCTATTTTTCTATTTTAAAAGAAAGAGAGAGTAAGAGAGCAAAAGAGAGTTGATTTTTTGTTTTCTTCTCTTTTTTTTTTTTCACTTAATTCTGTATGTAGTGCTGGTGATTGAACCAAGGTCCATGTGCATGCCAGGCAAATGCTCTACCACTGTGCCATCTTTCCAGGCCCTGTATTTCTTAATCATTAATTCCTTCTTTAATTTTTCCATATTTTCTCTTTGTTTTTCCCTCCCTCCCTTCTTTCCTTCCTATTTTTATAACTCTGTCTTTAAATATTTTAAATTTTATATTTGATGTTAACAAAATAATATTTATAATATATAAGATAATATTTATAATGTATTGTAAGGTGTCATAAATGATCATAAATCAAACACTTCACATCCACCATGTTAGGAAATGTAGCATTACCAGCACTCCCTGAAGACTCTGCCTTAGGTCCATCATTCTCTACTCTCATTCACCATAAATTTATCATCTTGAACTTTGGGTTTATCACTACCTTTTAAATCTATAAATATTTTTATCTCCTAAGTCTGTATTCAGTGCATTACTTAATCTGTCTTGCTTCAAAACTGTATGTGAAAAAAATTATAATGTTTACAGTACTCATATCATATTTTCCCTCAATCATATGATTCCAAGGTAGATTGATGCTGGTTTTAGTGGTAGCTCATTCATTTTTTTTTTATTATTGCTGTCAAGCACTCCAGTATATTTATTCACCACAATTTTTTTATTAATTTTATTATTGGTAGACATTTTTATATTTCCTAATTCTCTCACCCACAGTGTTTCTGTGGTGAACCTAATTCTTGGTTCATTTGTATGAGAATTTCCTCAGGATAATCCTAAGAATTAATTGTTGGGATAATTAGGTATATGCAATTTTATTAAATAATGCCATATTATTTTTCATGTAGCTATCATGCTTTATATTCCAACGAGCAATTTATAAATATTTGGCTAATCCAGAAACTGAATTACATTAGAAAGTCTCTCTCTCTCCGTCCACATCTTTTCCTTTTCCAGCAAAAATTTAAAGTGATATTTAGTTATCACTTAGGATATAAGGATCTATAACATTTTGTGGAGGAGCCCAAAGATACATACCGTTCTATTCTAGTTAGTTAATAGCTTCATTTTTGAAACTCCACATCTTATAAAAACTTTAGTAGATGAGAATATTGTATGTCCTGTAATAATGTGAAAAATGTTAATTTTCTCAGTAATCTAACTGGCCCTCCCATGGCCAAGACCATTAAAAAAAAAAAAAAGCGAAAGATGTAACACAGTGGCCCATTATGGCTGTAGTTGAAAAATACCATCTCTGTTGAACAGATAGCTCTGTGAAGATGTTGACAAGACAGAGGGAGTGAAGTTTAGGGATTTAGGGCACAGAGATTAAATCTCTACACTTGATTTCACCGAAGTGGCTCACTGCAGCATGCGGGCATTGTGGTGTGGAGGCTGACTCATCTCACGCAGTTGTAGTTTATAGCTATGCAATTTTAAAGACAGCAACTGAAAAATCTCATGAAGATTGCATTTTATTTAAATGATATGCCTATGCACATAATATATATTTCTGATAATTAAATGCATAATGAAAACCAAATATATTTTAACATTCCTTTTGACAAAAATTCTTGTGGCTCCCTATGCTAAAAGTAAGTTTGGTCCCATATGCAAAATTTTAAGAGGGATTCTTTTTAGTCTTTGATTATTACACATATAAGATTTCCAAAAAAGGGTAAATTCTTTCTTCCTATATACATATAGTCTACACACACACACACACACACACACACACACATGCATGCATATATGGTGGGAGTGAGGGGCGGGTAGTTAAAGATTGCTTGGGAAGCAAGAAGTCTTGGAAAAATTGCTAGGCCCACAGAAATTCCATTTGGGCTGCCAAATTTGCATTAGTCCCGCCCACAGTTTGAAATGTCACCCCACCCTCTCTTTGCCATCTGTACCACCACCTACTGATTCCTATGTCTCTAGTCTTAGAGAACAGAAGCATCTGCCTATGACACGCACATTCAGAATTGCCCCCCAAACATAGATTTAAATGAAAAATCAGAAACATTTATTAAAGCAGAATCAGAATATACATATATTTTTAGAGTCAGAACTTTACCATCATAAGGTTTCCAGGCTGTCCTCCCTCCCCTCAATTTCTTCTACTTTATAAGCTCAAAAAAAGAGAGCATTTTTATCATGTATCTAAAATTGCTTTGATGGATTAATAACACACAACATGTTGAAAATATCTTCACTTGTTGCTAATTGAATAATGCAGCTATTTTTCTACAAATTACTTAAAATTTATTTATTTATGTGTTCAATACATAGTTCTAAGGTTATAAAATTATAGCAAGATAATCAAACTATGTTCTCTTTACTTCTGAAGATCACAATCTAATGCAATGATATCTAATAGAAACACCATATGTATCGCACATACGAAAACTAACTTTCTAAAGCCAAAAAAAGGATTAAATAGAAAAGAATGACATCACCTTTAATAATATATTTTATCTAAATATATCTAAGTTACTATCATCTCAACATGAAATTTATCATTGTTATACTTCACATTCTTTTTTGGAACTCTTTTCAAAATCCTGTGTATGTTTTATAAATCACATTACATCTCAATTAGGATGAGCCACATTATAAGTGCTAATTAACCTATGTGGTTAATGACGTTGTATTGGACAGCACAGGTTTAGTGGATAAATTCACTATTTATAAATTCACATTCACTATTTCAGAAAGAGGAAAATATTAAATAAATAAATAAAATGTGTTGGGTGTTATGAGGGTTGTTTACAGGGAGACTAGCTAATGTAGGAGATTGGGATGATTTACTAGAAGACATTTGTAAAATAGAGAAACACCAAGAGACGAAGAGAGTTTTTCAAGTCAAGCGAATAATGTGTGTCCCTTTGAAGCTCTGAAATAAGTCCAGTATAGGGAAGCTGTTATGGCTTAGATCCTAGATGTCCCGGAAAAGCTCAAGTGTGAGACAATACAAGAAGGCTTAGAGGTGAGATGATCATGTTATGAGATACTTAACCCAATCAGTGAATTAATTCTCTGATGGGATTAAGTGCATGGCAAATGAAGGCAGATAGGATGTGGCTGGAGGAGGTGGGTGACCGGGGTGTGTCTTTTGGGTATATATTTTGTATATGGTGAGTCTGCTTCCTGTTATGATGTCTTGATCTGTTTTCTTCCACCATACCCTTCTAACATGGTGTTCTGCCTTACTTTGAACCCAAAGAAATGGAGCTGGCCTTCTACGAACTGAGATCTCTGAAACTGTGAGCCCTCAAATTAACTTTTCTTCCTGTAATTGTTCATATCATGTCCTTTGGTCACAGCAGTGAAAAAAGCTGACTAAAACAGAAGCATATACAATAGATATGGCAATTGATTATATATAATGGATGAATATTCAAAATGCAATGGGAGTATGGAAAATGGAATGATTCTGTGGTTGTAAAAGAAGGCAGGAGTTTACCCATGAATAGAAGAGTGAGTAGGAATTTGTGAAATGGATGAATAAGATTGGAAATAAGATGGGGTTTATCAGGTAAAGCTTAAAGTTGGGAGACAGCAAGGACACATGGGAAATTCTACAGAGCTCCCTTAGGCTAAAGAGTAGGTTGTGTGTGGTGGCAGAAGAAAATGGAATAAAGCAGCAACGCTGGGACCAAATCATGAAAAGCCTTGTTTGCAGGATCAGTCTGAACTGTTTCATAGCTGCTAACATTGAGGAGTGCCACATTCAGGTTAGTGTGGTAGATCTCTCCCTCTGCATTTGAGATGTAGGATAGGAGGGCAGAACACTGAAAGCAGAAATGACAGTCAGGAACCTTACAATCCTCCAGTCTTCCTTATTTTTGTTATCTGGTGGTGGTGGAGGGCGGGAGTTCATGTGATAATATTGGCTGAACTGGTGTCCTTATAAACAAAGGAATAGAGACCAGAATGGTCTTAGGCAGGAAAAGCCATGTGAGTATATAGCCAGAAGGAGGCCACTTGCAAGTAAGAAAGAGAAACCAAGTGAACCAGAAACTTGTTCTTTGACTTCTAGCCTATGAAATGTGGGCAAAAGATTTGTGTTGTTTAAGCCTAAGGTATTAGGTTATGGCAGCGTGAGTTAGATAGCTCTGGTCACCAAAACAAGCTGCTATTGAATTAAACAACAGAAATTAATTTTTCTCATAGTTCTGGAGGCTGGAAGTGGGACATCAGGGTGCCAGCATGGTTGGCTTTGGCAAGAGCTCTTTCCCTGACTTGTGGACTTATGCCTTCTCACCATGTCTCACATGATGAAGAGAAACAGCATGTTGGCCTCAAAGCAGCTACAGATCTGTATTTTTTTCCTGCATAAATCCATGATGGGATTGTTCCATTTTCAAAAAATTATAAACTGTCAGATTCTAGGCAGTGTGATCTTGTAAAACAAGGAAAATCTTGCTCCTTGATTCCCACATTCCTTCTGTGGTATTCCTGAGGACTGTTACCTTGCGTTTTCTCACCTTTCAATTCCTATGGAAACCTGTCTTCTCATAATAAAATGCAATGCCTTGAAGGATAGACATATGTGAGACCTTCTCATCACTCCTGCAAACTACTGCTTGGATCTCATTGGATTTTGGGTTCTGACTAGGTCCTGTTAACCATATGCATTCATAAAGATGCATTCATCTTTATGCTACTTCCTTAATAAAGCTTTTTCTGATTTTATTCATTGAAAAGGACCCCTTTTTCTTTGAATTCTATTGTGATTTATTAGCATTTTTAAAATAATAAGTTTTCTTGTGAAAATTTTGTCTTAAATTTTCTGTAACAGAATTTGCAACTTGCATTTGACACAGTACAATCTGATATGGGTGGTGACAAAGGTTGAAAAGGAAAAGTTTTGGCATGACAACAGTAAAGGTAGGCATTTCTCATCTGTGATACTGGTCATAAAAGACCTTGCTGATGATGAGAATTTTGACCAAAGTCTGGAATGAAGTGAAGGAGCAGGCTGCAGGCCTTAGGCCATCCAGGGCAAGAAGTCTCCCTGCAGAGGGTTCTTAGGCTCTGAATTTAGGCCCTTCATGCCTTTGTAGTTGAGTAATCAGGAGGCCAGTGTAACTGTAGAAGAGGGAGCAAGACAGTAATTGGTGAATGCATCAGAGAGGTACTTAGGAACTGGATGAAGTGGAGCCTCTTAAGCCATAACAAGAGGTATCAAGCATTGTGAAACCACTGTTGGATTTAGACAGCAGAGAGGCACAGTCTCTTACTAACACACTGACAGGTATATGTGTGTGTGTGTGTGTGTGTGTCCATGTGTAAACAAAATGAACTTAAGGTAGGCGAACTAGTCAGGGAGAGCCTCATGTCTAGGCAAAAATAGGATAATGGCAGTAGTAGAAATGCATGGAAAACAACCACATTTTGAATGTATTTTGAGTTTGGTGAAGCTGAGTATTAGTTCAAGAGTGAGACCAAGACTAATACCAAAAACTTTGAGCTCAAACAATGGGAAAAGTGAATATTAATAGAAAAGGTAGGAAGAGGTGTAGCTTTGAGGTAAGGAATAGAACAAAATTTCTTACTTGAGTTTGTTAATTAGAGGGAAGTATGCCAATTTAAAATGTCTAATTTGTCATCCAAATGGGAATGTTGAGCAGGCAATTAAATAGTATCATTAAAGTTCAAATCTCAGGTTTGTTTGGAATGTATATATATATATACATATATACATATATATATATATGTATATATATATAATCTGACTTCCACTTTGTTGCGGCTCCTCTTGTTATATTTCTACTCACATAGGACCTGACACTTCATGGCAACCTGTTGACACCTACTGAATTTCTTCATTCCAGGTGTTTGCTCTTCCATTGCCAAAGGCTTGTAAGTCTCTGTCTTTCACAACCATGTCCCTTTGTCCTGGGACTCCTGCCCTAGCCACCCCCTTCCTTTCACTTTCAACATCTTTCAAGATCTCTCTCTGCTTCCTATCCCAGAAACCCCTCTAATTTATCTCCCTCAACAGGTAGAAAGACTCTTTTTTTTATAAAATTTGTTATTATTTTCTATTAGTTTGTTTTAGGTATGCATAATATTGAGGCTCATTTTGACATAATTATGCAAGCATGAATATAATTTGCTACAATTCAGTCCCCAATACTTCCCCTTTCCCTTCCCTCCTCTCTTCCCATTTCCTTTCCTCTATTCTACTGATCTTTCTGCTACTTATTTAGTTTTTTCCTTAAAGTTAGTGTATTATGGAAATACATAAAGATGAAATTCACTGTGGTATATTCACATATGTACTTAGGAAAATTTGGTCAAGTTCATTCTACTGTTCCTCCTTTTTCTCATTCCTCCTCACTCCCCCCTCAATCCCCTTCCTCTACTCCACTGATGTCTCTTTTCCTAGATTTTCATGGGCTCTTCCCCCTACCCCCTCACACTTTTCTTAATGTTTCTTTACTTTACTACAAGCATCAGCATGCCAGGTAAGGAGAGAGGGGGCTGAGATCCTAGCATGCTAAAAAGTTTAGAAAATTCTTTTACATTTCAAAATCACCTGGAAGTTAGACAACTGCCTTGAAAGACACTCAAAAAAGACTATTCTTTTGTTCTTGAAAGCTGAACAGTTACTCTTTCTTTAATAGCTTGAATCTTCTACAATGAAAACAGTCAATTTGGGGAAAGATGGCACAGCATAAAAAGAAGAGAGAGAAAAGCATATTAACATATTTCAAAGGCTTTTTATATCTATAAGATGGTTGAGGGTGTGTGACATTTTAAAAAAAATCCTTTTAATATATTATAGGGTTGTGCTGCTTTACTGACTGACTGGCCTAACCAGTAGAATGGGATGTTCAAGAGTGGCTTTAAGGGGTTGGAGTGGTGGGTCAGAGATTGGAGCATTTGTCTGGCAAGTGTAAGGACCTGGGCTCAAACCCCAGCACCACATTCACAACTAAGTGTTGGAGAAACAAAGGCCAGATGAAAAAATAAATAAAGAATGATTCTTTCTTCTCTCTCTTTCACTCACTCTATCACTTTCTTTTAAGTGGGGGGAAAGAGTGGCTTTAAGAAGCTTGGAACATGTTCCCAAGCCACTTTATGTCTCCTCTCTTAGATGCACAGCTGCAGTGTAAGTTATCCAAATGCATTGACACCAAGATGTGGAAAGACCACATGTAGGCATTCTGGCAGATAGACTCAGCCTTTCATCCATAGCCAAGTCCAACACTTGTGAGTTCATCTTCGGATGCGGTCTGCCAGCTGAATGATATTAAGTGACCTCCATCAATGCAAATGGAATAGAAACACACAGCTGTGCCTTGACTGAATTCCTGACCTACAAAATTGTAAGATATAATAAATTAGTTTTAAGACATATTTAAAATACTATAAGCTCCTTCAGACATTGTTTCACTCATTTATCAATTAATTAAAAAGCATCTACTGAATGCCTGCTAGGCCTGTACCACTGTTCTGAATGCTGTATGTACAGTGATGCAGGACAGCTGAGGTCTCTGCCCTCCTTGAGGAAAGTGCTAAGAAAAATTAAGACAATAGAGTATTAAAAATGGCAGTGGAGATGCTTCCTGTCTCAAGTTACAGGGGAAAACCCAAAATTTTGACCAACAAGGACATTTCTTATCTCATATTGCATGAAGTTATGTACTAGAAAAGTCTAAAATGATTAATGCAAGAGCTTGTTTACCTCATCATTTACAGAAGTTCTTTCTTTTCGTAGTTTTCAGAACATTGGCTAGTTCTTTATGCCTGATTATCCTCAGGACTCCAAAACAACGAAGCAAGTCTCAGGTGTTGTTCTCAGGCAGTAGCATCCTGGGCAGTAAAGGCATATGAATAATGTCAAGGTTCTATATTCAAAGAAGAGTGGCTGCAGAACATACAACTAAAAGTGCTATAGTGAGTGACTGATTTGGAAGCAGTGGGAAACCCAAAAAAAATCTCTGTAAGATAAAATTAAACCAAGATCTCACTGATGAGAGATGCAATCCTGCAGAAATCTGGGAAAAGAAAATTCCAGTGAGGAACAAGCAAAGCAGATCCAAGATGGGAAAATGTTCCATGTGCCTGAGGAAATAAAAAAGAGCATGGATGAAGTTCAGAGAATATCTGAAAGTGGCTTAAAAAGAGGTCCCAGAAGTAACACCTGCTAATTTTTTTTTTGTATCGGAGATTGAACGCATGGTGCTAAACTACTGAGCCTTATTCCCAATCCTTTCTTTTTCTTTTTCTTCTTTTTTTATTTTGTGACAGGGTCTCACTAAATTGTTGAGACTGGCTTTTATCTTATAATCTTCCTGCCTCAGGCCCCAAGCTGCTAGGATTACAGGCATGTGACAGCTACAGGGTCTTGTATGCTACTATAAGAACCAGGATCTTATTACATTAAACATTGTAAGTCATTGGGAGATTTTTAAGCTTGGAAATTTTAACCCACTTTAAAATGGTCACTCTGGTTGGCATATGCAAATGAAACAGAGAGAGAAAAGAATAAAAGCATTTAAGAAGTCAAATGTCATGGAAGAGGCAAGATAGGAAAAGGATAAGAGCCAGGACAAAAGTAGTGCATTAAAGCGGGTGAGGAGATGCCAGATATATGTTGGGATAGTGCTGACATTAGCCGTGAGTGGGTCAAGAAGAGTCAAACATAAGTTCTATGTTTGAGGTCAGCATAACTAAATTGTTGTTAGTGCCATTAACTGAAGTGAGCTCTTGAAAAGAAACAGATCTTTCTTGGATGGAGGAAATCAAGGACTCTTTTTTAGACATGTTGTGTTTGACATTCCAATTACACCCTAGTAGAAATATGAACAGAGAATTAAATATAGGAGCCCAGAGATCTGGAAATTACATCTGTTAGCCAGAGATATAATTTGAGTTATTATAATATGGATTAAATTTTAATTTGTGGGACTGAAAGAGATCATCTAGAAAAAAGTCAGATGGAGAAGGCTAAAAATTTTTATCTAAGGAACACTAAATGTTATAGTTTCCTCATATGAGTAAAATTTAGCTAAGTTGAATGGAGAGGAGCTACCCATAAGTAAGAGAAAACCAAGGTATTGTAGTCCTGGAGATCAAGAGAAGGAAATGTAGAATTGGCCAGCAGTTGATATTGTCAGTGCTGCTGAGAGGTAGGGGAGAGAATAGGATTGGCCATTGGTTTTGGCAAAACAGAGGTAGTTGATGATTGAGATAATAGTCAACTCTACATAAGTAGTTGTCAAGTTAAAATGGTACTCTGGCCTGCCTTATTTTATCACTACTGTCCTAGATATCAGTGAGACCATTAAATATAGCATAAAACACACTTCTACTCAATGATTAGACAACTTTAAACAGCTTATTTTAAAATATTATTTGGAGTAATTCATTATAGATCTCTAGATTTCTGTACACCTTGATAACAGAAGTGCTGATAGCCTTTGTTTTATGACAATCTTGCTAAAGGATGTTTGTATAAGGAACAGTGTTTGTTTATTGTTGTGCATAAATAAATATGTTACCATTATAGGGCAAAGGCCAATCAGGCTCACAGTCCATTGTACAGGATCTGCTCCCTAACCTTAGGATTCCTCTTTAGTAAAGTAACCCACTGCATATAAGGGTAGCATCTGTGCCTCTTCTAATCTGCCTATGGGAGTTGGGGCTCAGGGCTCAAGGCTGATACTCTCCCGCTGCTGCAATGAGGGAGAATCCTTTGTTTTTGGCTCAGCACTCTTCTGTCTTCTGTCAAAACCCATAAAACTGTGGCAGGTCAACTTGATAACTTGCAGGTATGATAAAATTTCCCACACTTGGCAGTATTTGATGCATATATATACCTCAGGAATCTATGACCATCTTTTAATATTTAGACCCCATACTTCTTCTGTTAAATTAAATTTTTGCTCTGATAATTCATAAACACTGTTTGCTATTTCCACTAGAAAAAAAGAGCTGTGACTTGTAAACACTTGGTAAAATGATGTATATTGAACAGGCATAGAAGTGGATGTTATCACAGTATTACAAAAGCTCTACTTGGAGTCTACCAAACTGCAGTTTATATTCTACTTTTTTCTTAAAATACAGACATAAATGGAGTTATGTTTTGAAATTGGTGTATTAATTTCAGTGAAAAACAAAAAGCATAGCCATTTTGCTATGATAATTATTGATTCAAAGTTATTTGCTGACTTATTTTATCCTTTCTCTGACACTCAGATAATAATTTGCAGAAATAGAGGAACCTCAGAGAGTATGATATCTAACTTCTACTTTACACATGAAGAAATAGAAATGAAGAAACCTTCTCTTATTAGTTATATTATCAGAATTGAATTTTGGCTACTGGTTTTCAGGTAGTTTTCCCTTTACATATTTGTTCCCTCAATTCTCTATTAATCTCTAACTACTGTGAAGGAAAAATATTGTGAGAAATAATGTGCAGTAGAAAGGGGAATAATATGTCAGGCATGACAGAGGGAAAACGCAACTTTATACACATGGCTCACAGTCACCTATGGCCTGCTATTGCTAGCAAATTCTATTAAAAACAAACAAAAAACCCAACTGGGATTTCTTTTTTTTTTTTTTAATTTTATTTTTGAACAACCTTACAAGATTTTAACAAAATAATATAAAATGTGTATATATTCTGGATATTGCAATTATCCCCAGGAGTGCCCCCCCAATTTCCCTTCCCCTTCCCACTATATCTCTAAAAAAAGTATTAGGTTGTAAAGCATTACATCTTATCTGGATTTAACACATGCTACTAGACCAACTTTCTCATTGTCCAGGGTCTAGACCCCACCTCCACAGATGAGTGGAGACAATCGACCCTTAGATCTCTGGGTTAAGCTGATTTTACTCATCATGATCTCTTCCATAGCCATCCATTTACCTTCGAAGGCTGCAATATCATTGTTTCTAATTGCTGTGTAATATTCCATGGTATAAATGTACC
>PVKS010050656.1:0-11453 GCA_004027875.1 Aplodontia rufa
GCTAAGAATTCCTTCAGCTGAACGATAAAAATGTGGCCCTGAAGACTTTTTGTAAAACTACCTTTTTCTTGTTCATTCTTTCCATTTTGACCCAAAAAAAAAGGTCCCTCCACTGGTATGTCGGCACGGTTTGCAACATCAGATTTTTGTAACTATATGCGGTATCCTGTGTGCAATATGTATTAAGGCTCAAGGTCTCTGAGTCCGTTGAGTATGCCTTAAAATTGTGGGAGATCTGTAAGAAACCGAGTCTGCTAAGTGGTTGTCTTTTTTTCTGTCTGTTTCCACTTGGGTGACTTCCCCAAACTTTAGGTTTTGGCAAAACAGAGGATTTTCCTATATGCATGTATGTGGAATATTCACCATCTTTAATGATCATTTGTCTTAGTACTTCCTCATCCTTCATTGGGAGTTGGAATACAATTGCTCATTTGGTTTTCCTGGGTAGTTATTACACGTGTTAATTTTGATGCTGGGACCGAAGCTAGGGAGTTGTAGCTGGAGGTGTGTTTTCCACAAGCCAACTCAGCTTCTTGGCCATGGAGCTTGTCCCAAGGCTCTGCAGATATCTCGGAGGAAATCCATGCGGGGAGGCCTGGTGTCTGCGAAGATTTAGTTTCTGAGAATCTCACCATTTGCCCCGGGTCTTTTAAATGGTAAGACTTAATCACCAATGTAATGGCTTTAGCAAGAGGAACCTTTGAAATTGAGTTAGTTCATGACAGAATGTCCGTCATGGATCTACCACAACCCTTCCAGAAGAAAACTGAGGGCATATGAAGGTTTTCCTTGCACTTTGAGTATACTCAAGCAGCATGCATGTTCAAAAACAGAAAGCTCACAGAAATTCACCAGGCACCCTTGTCTGTCCATGATTTGATGTTGGAATTCCCTGCTTGCAAATCCCTGAGCAGTTAATGTCCATTGGATGCAAGCCAGGCAATATAAGGAACAGTGCTATTATATGTGACTGAGGTGAGTGTTTGAAATAGGAGTAAGAGATGATGGAGAGAAGAGAGGGGATTTGTGGGTCCACTGGAAGATGCAGCTGTGGCACCTGCTGGTGGTTTCAGGGTGAAAAAAAATAACTACACATGCATCATTTTTTTTTCTTCCTGGGGGAATGTAATCATGCATGGAAAGACTGTGATGGAAAGGTGGGACAAGAGAGTTGAGAAAGTTTAGAAATCAAGAGTTGTGGCTTGGTCCTGGAACCACAGGTACGTGGGTGAACACAATATGTGGACAGATGACAACAGATATGGGGTAAAAGAGTGTCAAGAAAAGATTTATCATTAAGATGAGCAACCCTTCAACCGTAGTAGAAAGCGATCACGATGCAGGTGTGAGTTTCCCAAAGATTCCTAGAGCTGGATGCATGTTTGGAAGAGTGTTTAGTCAACAATTATGTGAATAATAAGCAGAGGGATTTCAAGATTTTTTTCAGGAAATAATGTAAGTCAAGCCCCACAGTCTTTTCTGAGTTTGGCCTGGTCTTTCTGGTTCAATTCTCTTCCAAAATGCTGCAAAAATCACAGAAATTGGCCACACCACACTGCTTCACTTTCCGTCCATAGCAGGCACCCTCAGTGCTCATCTGCACTCACCTCCAATGTATGGACACAGTATGGACTCCATGTCTCTCATCGGATTGAAATTCCTTCCTCCAAGTTGGCTGTGAACTTGACCACTGCCATAGGTGAAGCCTTTCTCAGTGCACCTGTCATTGGTGTCCAGGCCCCAATGCTTCTGGGATTCTTGGCTCCTTATCTGAGCTCCAAGCACCACTTCCATAAGTTTTCCCCTATTTCTTACATCTTCCCTGAATCCGCCTTACAGCCTGGCTCTTCTGCGTAGCCTGAATGTCTCCTATGACTGCACAGCTTTTGTGCCCTGCAAAAAACCCTGAGGGGCTTATATCCCAAAAAACACTGTGAGCATCTCTGAGCACTGTAGCGTGTATGACCCAGTAAATGGTGAGTGCAATCAAGGGGGTGTGCATTTATTTCTCCTTTTTCCTTTGTGATTGGGTGTGGAACCCATGCCTGCCACAGGCCACAGCCCTGGACCCCAAGCCACCGTGGCCCCACAATTGGAAACATCCTCGAATGTCCAGTGGGCCATAGGTCCTCAAGTCACGGCACGTGGAACAAGCACTTTTTGAATGCGGAGGGCTTTCCATCTAGGAGGCTTCAGAAGAAGACCAGGAGGCATGGAAGAGGACATGCTTCTGCTGTCCTCTGTGTCCCTGAAAACTGAAGAAGAGAATGTTGTCACTGGAAGCAGCAGGGGAGGGCACACCGGGATCCTCTTACTTCTTACTGCACTGGTGAGTTTTCCAATGTTCCCGGCCATGACCTTGTGAGGGTGGTATTCCCCCTTGCATGTGTTTGGCCCTACCAGGCCTGTGGTTGGAAAGTTTGACTTCCCTGGCATCCAAAGGCAGACCTACAGGATCTTGGAGAGCCTCAGCAGAAGGTAAGTAAGCTCCAGTGTGGGCAAGGGATGGGGGTGGGCATGTGCTTCATGGTCAGGTGAGGACTTCGGGGACCAGGAACTGTTGCTTGGTGTGATATTAATTTCTTGAGCTCTGAGGACACAAGGTCAGTCAGTGATTTTTGGTGCAGGGTCTACTGCAGCAGAAGCTTGTTGCATGATTTTGCAAGGTGTAACTGCAAGGGGGCAGGAACGGCCCTGGGTTGTTGACACAGCAGCCTTCAATGCATGAATGAAGGAAGAGGCAGCCGAAACCTGGACTGGTGTGCTGCACTGCTGTCCCTGATTCCATATCTGATTGGTGGCCGCTGGATGCTTTTGGCCTCCTGAAGCATGCCTGCCCTGATCTGGTTTTAGCCTGGACTTGTGTACACCAGTTGCCTGGGCTGCCGTCTTGCAAGGCTGGTCCCAGCATCAAGTAGTGAGGCCTGCAGTGTGCCCTGGAATAGAGGGAGGGCATGTGTGTGAAGCTAGAAGAGGGCTGGGTAGGCCAGGAGAGGTGCTGGGTTCAGAGGCAATATGGATAACCTCAAGAAAAGAAGGAGAGGCACTCTGTGTTGGTGCAGGAGGTAGAGACTGAGGGGTAGCATGATGTTTCTGATATTCTTAATTTGTGCTTGGTACCTTCCCTTGGGATTCAGGTAGGAATGGGTGTCTCCGAGTTGAAGAGTGTGCGCGGGTGTTTTCCAAACCATTGCAGGTTGTTGGAAGTATTTTGTGGGAAGCGTAAAATGTCTGGTGTTTAGAGCACCTGAGCTTTGTTTCAAGAAGTGTGTGGAGCACTTTCAACCTCCCCTGAGGAACCCTGCCAACTCTGAATGCTAGGTCTCACCTGTAACAGCGTCTGCAGCTTCCTCAGTGGATGGTTCCAAAAGCAGAACACAGACCATAGTTCCATTGGCTTCCAGAGGCCACACAGGTGCCTCTGCTTTAGGTGGGGCTAAGTCTGCATATCCATTGGACCCTCTGGGTGCATCACATGCCAAACCTGACCTGGCCTTGATCAGCTCTTACCAGGAACAAGGCCTGCCACTCCTTCCCAGGAAAAACCTCACAAATGTGTCCACAGTGGAACAAGGGAACAGATGGGACCCTGTGTTACTGGAGAGAGATAAAGGACAATGTGAGCAGAGGGCAGAGGGATGACTGGAGGCCTGAGTTCCCGGTTTGGTTTGTACATCCTTTCCAGGTTGGTTTCCTACATCTCTTGTCTCTCATCCATGCTCTGGACACTTCTGACGACTACTGCAAGGTCACACGAGTGCTCCCAGATCCTGGACAGCCAGCTTTCTGTTAGGTCTGCTCCTGCGAGAATTGATAGGAAATGAAATTCTGAAGGAAGAAACCTGTCTCTAGCCAAGGACCTCATGTCAGCAGAGGTAGGCTGCAAGTCAACCCAGCCACAGCAGCTTGGCAAGAGAGACTGGCTAGTGCCATTTCCTTCTGCTTATGCTGCTAGTGGCTTTCTGCAGCTCCTAAATGTTTGGGTAATCTAACTACCCATTTTGACACTAGCCTTTCTTCACCTTTGTTATCAACTCCCTACACCAAATTCTCCGCATGTGACATTCCTGGAGTGGTTTCTGTTGACTACAGCAAGGCCTCTTTCCCCCCAATCTTTCATTCTCTCCCAAGAGTTTGTGTGCATTAACACCTGGCCATAAGGAAACACAAGCCTGTGAACCTCTCAGCTAAACACATAATGGCCTTGACAGTGATGGAGCCCTGGGTTCTTTACCACATTGTATAGACCCAAAGTCAAGCTTCCTCAGGTTCCTACATCCAAGGAGGTTCCTGAGTGTCTGTGAAGGTCTCCACTTCTGCCAAAGGACATAGACCCCATAGCCACATGAAGAGCTTTTCCATCCTGCCTGCCTCAGGTAAAGTACCTGACTGAAGGGCAGGTGTCTAAGTCCAGGTTTAGCCCACAGCACTGAGAAAAAGAGCTCGACCCTCAGGCATGTTGGCATACACCCGTGGTCCTAGCTGTTGGAGCGAGGAAACATCATCATAAGAGTCACTTACACAACTCCCCTTCTGAGGTTCCAAATGCCAAATCAACCTCCAATATGTTAGAGAAAAGGAAGCATCCCTATATACCATAAGTTGGCATGCTGCAGGGTTTGGGAGAAATCTGGCCCACTGCTACTACTTGTAAATAAAGTTTTATGGGCATATGGCCCACCCACACTTTCTATATCTATGGCTGCTTTGAGAGGATAAGGCACAGTTGAGTGTCTGTGATAGAGACCCTGTGGCCCACAAAGCCTGGAATAATTAACATCTGGCCCTTTATGGTCAAAATCTGGCTGACCCCTGCTGTGTACCAGAAATAGCTTCATGCTGACTGCCTGCAGTTTATCTGAGGCTTGAGCCACAATGAAAGCATGCTGGAGTTCAAGCTCAGGGCCAGGAGGCAGTGGGAGATAAAGTCAGAGACTTGGGAGACACAAAAGGCCCCACCCACACAACAGATGGGGTGACCGCAACTCCTCTGTGGCCTGGCAGAAGAGGTGGAAGATCCCCAACACATAAACCAGCTGTGCCTGGTCACTTAGGAAGGGTGGCAGCAAGGCAACCCGGGGGCAGCTATAAGGCCCTGAGCCCAAGGCTGGCCAGGGGCTCCGGGAAGAGGAAGACTAGTTGGGACCCAGACAGGACAGGGAGGAGGAGTCAGGAGGAGGGAAGGGCTTAGGAGATGAGGCTGTGAGACACTGAGGACAGACAAGAAAGGGCACTGAGGCAGAAGTCATCAGGAGCACAGCAGAGAACAGTCACGTGGGGATGAGGAAAGGTAGCACCCAGAGTGACACCACCAGGGCCACCACATTGGAAGAGGACACATGGCCTCCACTGAGTAATGGCCTGCACAGGTCAATGATAGAAGCTTCTCATTTATTCAGGTACTGTCCAAATGGATACAATTCAAAGTAGAAAAATGAAAACATAGTAAATTTTATAAAACATAAATTTTTTCATCACATGATCAAATCACAGCATGCTGGAAAATGAGGCTGTCCACACAGGCACATAGAAGTCCAGTTTATTGCTCTTTGCATGGAAGAAAAGCCTCTTCATAATGGGTATTTATAAATCAGGGAGATGGAGTGTAAGTAAATGAATGTGGAAATTGTACCACCCATTAACATTTTTGCAGTGGCAGAAGCCAGTCTGGAATGGTGGCCACGTGCAACAGGATGCTGCAATCACAGTCTGCTCCTCTTCCAGGGGTGGACAGCTCTCTGATGCCCGTGGGAAGACTGGGTGGGGCAGTGGTGGTGAGATGGAAGCAAGAGAGACAGGAGGTGTTCAGAGAATCAAAGATATCCTTGTGAAAGTGCCATCCATCTGGACAGGAGTGTCTGACCAACAACATCGAGGTGTAAAATGCTCCACTTCTCACAGGCCAGCCCAATCGCCCCTGGCAGGCATTGAGCCAACTTCCCTCACTAAAACCCACCTTGTGACGTGGGACAGTCCTCCTTTTCAAGTACAAAAAGAAAAAAAGTACAGAAAGAAAATCACTCTAAAAACAATGCTTCCCTCAAGAAATAAAATTTTAAAAAATTAGAGTGTTCAAGAGATGGCTGTAGGCCTACATACCTAAAAGCAAAAAGAATCATTTAGAAAAATTAAGTCTATCCCTGAGAATTGTATGCAACAAAGCCACATTTTATACCAACATATAACAAAATCTCGAAGATGCACAAAGCAATATACTTAATTACAACAAAATAAACAGTGCAACCCAGGCCACATATTCAGAGAGCATGTGTCACATAGAGGGAGACATGCATAGCTCATCAACTACAGACAAGAGGAAATCAGCAACATCTAGTAAATACAATCTGAAGGTGTTCATAATTAGCCCAGCACACAGAGACACCTTCAAGATCAAGGAGTTTAATAAAGGAAAGCCTGTCAGTGGGCATGGGGCTGAAGTATCTGTCACCGATTAGCACAGGCAGAGTAGACAGGTGTCATGAGAGTTGGGGTGATTCTGTAGCACAGGAAGAACTCACTGTACTAGAAATGTTCCAAGGTTTTGTGAAACAAGATGAAGAGTGAAAAAACTGTTTAGGCAGCTGTGCATCTTATATGTGCCAAGCCAGGAAAGGGAGTTCAGACTCAATGAATGTGACTTGGGAGCACTACAGGACAGCAAGTTGAATCAATTGAGAGGGACAGAGCAATAAATGACAAAAGAATTTTGAGGATGACAGGCCTCATAGCAAATCCATGAAAGCTGTGACAAACCAACTGAATTTCAACAGTTTCAGGAAGTAGTGAACCTCGTACTGGTTTTCTGATTAGAAAGGAATGCTTCATACCCCTAAGATAAAATAATCTACAAAAACATGATCTCCGGACACATAGAGATCAGAACTTGGAAATAAGAACTTATCAGAAATATTCACAAGCCCTTTACATTGGCTCCGTCATTTTGTCAAACACTGTTTTGGACATCAGAATTACCAAACTGAAGAGCTGTGCTATTAGTGCACTGTGGAAAAAATTGGTAGGCTTGACTCAAACTGAATGATTTGGGTCACTTATGTGGTTTCCACAAGATGAACGAGAAGTTACATATGAGAGGCAAAAGATTTTAAATTGACAAAAGATTTGGGCACGGAGACCTAGCAACAGGGAGCCAACTGTTCCTGCAGCAGTCACAGAAAAGAGTGCCCTGCATGATTTAGGATGGGTCTCATATGTATACTTTGCCCAGAGGCTGTGCAAATGGAAGGCCACATGTTGGTGCATATCCCTTACACCTTGTTGATTCCTATTTAAATCTACAGTTGTATGAGCACCGCACACCTAGAGATCATAGAGTTTTCTACAGTCTCAACTAACTAAAGAGTAAAAAAAATGCATCTTTCCCAACCAGTAGAATTCCCCTGAGTGGGCATTATTGGACAATACAAAAAAAGGGAGGGCTGATATATAAGACTAGGCATAAAGGAATGAGCTATGTCTAAACACCTGAGGAGTGGTTGTTAAACAAGAGCTAGGGTTCTCTCAGGATTGTTCCCAGGATTGAGGATGATCCCAGGGGCACTCTACCACACAGTGACCACCTTCTCTTTTTGCCTCACTCTCTGGAGGGTGTGGTTTGTCCATTTGTGCTCTGGGGCTTGAAAGGTGCACGTTACCTGCCTGAGTATCCCACAGACTGTGAAGGCAGGCCTGTGCCAAGGGCCCAGAGACAACCTAACCTGCAAATCTCAGTGCCAGAGCAAACAGAGCTTGAAAGGTTTCACAAACAATCCCTCAGATATCATGGCTGCTTCCATAGCGGTGAGAGCCAGTGTTCATCGTGTGTCACACACAGCCAGCTGCTGCTGAGGCTCACCAATGGAAGGAAAAGTCTGAGTGGCAGTTGGTCACCTGCTGGTCTTGCCCACGCACATACTGATGATGCTGTACTCCTCAGCAAATCAGAACCCAGTAGGAGCATTCATGTGCATCAGAATCTGGCCCTGTCGCTTGGCAACCACTGTTGGGGTGTTCAGAGCTACCAAAGCACAGAGCTGTGCTGTTGGGGCACTGTGGAGAGACACAGTTGGCTTGACTCTAATTCTTGATTTGAGTCACTGATGGGGTTTCTGTCCAAGCCAGTGAGAGGTGCCTCTGAGCCTTGACCTCTGCCAAAAGGAAAGGCTTTGGTGTGCGGGCTTATTATCAGGGACTCTATGGTTCCTGCACCAGCCTGAGGATGGAGTGCCTGTGCTTTAGGTGGGGCAGTTCTTGTGGACTCCACTCACCCAGAGGCCAGGTGGGCTACAAAGCTGAGAGCAAGATCCAGAAGGCTGTGTGTTCTGGAATTGTGTCCAAAGTGCAGCGTATGCTCGCTCGTGGCCAATGTGGCAGGAATAAGAGTGATGACAACAACAGGTAATGGAGCTGGATCCCAGGGGCAAGGGGATGTATGGGATTAGGGAGCATTTCCCAGACTGTGTCCACAGGATGGCCACTGTTAGTGTGAATCTCCCCTCACCAATGACGTTTGGCTTTTTCCCTCTACAATGGCCTGAGCAAGTTACATCTACAGAGCTTCGTGTGCCCTCATGCCTAGCATGTGTAGGTGAGAAGAACAGCAAAACTCCTCTCCACACATGAGATATTCCCCTAACATCACTTTTTGACTATTGCATGAGATTTAAGGAGCCAAATGTGGGGCATTTTTCCTATGTATTTCAGGACACTGGGCCAGCAAACTGTCATATGCTTAGTACTGTATCATGGTATCAGAAATTGGATGAACAAATATTTGTGATGGAAGCCCAGTATCAGTGTGTTAACAGGCCCACGTATACAAGGTATTTCCTGAGGGACTTCACAGGTATCTTGGGATAGGGGGAATGTTGATGAAAGATTGTTTTTCACAGTGGCATGAACAGGGGATCCAATGTCGCTGCGGAAGAGGATTTTATAGAATATTTCAACATTTTCACTCATTTCCTACTCCTCTGACTTGGAAGGCTTGATAGGTTCCAGGACACTCAGACCAATGTTTGCAAGGAAGACAGGTTTTCCTTCAAGCTGTCAGAGTATGGTCCTAGATTTCACCTCTCAACTGCACAGCAGCAGACAGGAAGATGCATATTGAGAGCAGAATGGAAATTGGAGAAAGTGTCAAAGGAAAGTGAGGATCCAAAAAGTTTTAAGGTCTGACTTTTCTCACTGATCATAAAAGAATGATTCTTGACTATATGGCTGTTTAGCATTTGGAGAACACCAGCTGCAGAGGAACAAGACTTCTCACTCAGATGTGGGGCAATCATTTTGAGATCTGTTATTGAAAATAGAATATCTCTACATATTGAAAGCACACAGCCTCTTTTCTCATGGCTTTTTCACGGTATCTATTTTTTATGTATAATAATGGAGGGTCTGAATCTGTTCTTTCAAATATTTTAATGAGAATATATTTCTAATTTTTGTTAATCATTGCTTATTTTTTAGAAAAACCTTAGAAATGAAGCCCTGAATAACTTGTTTCTCTGCAGTTTCTCCTCTAGAAAAATTTATATCATATTCACCCACTATTACTCCTTTTCATTTACTTTATTAGAAGTTTGCTGAATGGCAGCACAAGTGTACAACATTTGAATAGATAAGAAAAGTTCTGTTGCTTTTGACATTTCTCTTTTTTGTACGATTTAACTGCTTTTTCCTTTGTGAATTCTTTTTATTCACTTTTTAATGCTTTTTTCCTTTTTTTCTTTTGAGTATCTCTTTTTTAAGATTGAATATTTGCTCTTTTTTTATTCTTTTTTAATTTTTTTAAAATTTTTGAACAACCATACACGGTTTTAAGAAAATAATATAAAATGTGTATAGATTTACCCCCAAGGATTTCCCCCCAATCACCCACCCTTATCCCTACCTTCCCAATCCCACAATATCTCTTAAAAAGTATTATGTTGTATAACATTACACCTTTTCTGGATTTAACAAATGATAATAGACCAACTTTCTCACTGGATCTAGACCCAACCTCCACAGATAAGTGAAGACAATCGACCCTTGGTTCTCTGGGTAAAGCTAATTTTACTCAGAATAATTTCTTTCATAGGCATACATTTACCTTTAAAGGCGCCAGTATCATTGTTTCTAATTGCTGTGTCAAATTCCATGGTATAAATGTACCACAGTTTTTGGATCCATTCATCCAGTGAGGGACATCTGGTTTGTTTCCATAGTCTAGCAGTAATAAATTGAGCTGCTATGACCATAGATATTGCTGTGTAACTATGATGTGCTGATACTAAATCCCATGGAAAGACACCCAGGAGTGGAATAGCAGGGTCTTATGGTGGGCTCATCCCTATTTTTTTGAGGATTCTCCACACTGCTTTCCAAAGGGGCTGTACCAGTCTGCAGCTGAACCAACAGCATGTTAGTGTGCTTATCTCTCCATAGCCCCTCCAGCATCTATTATTGTTTATTTTTTTCATTTTTGCCATTCTGAATGGCAGAAGGTGATATCTTAATGTAGTTTTCATTTGCAGTTCTCTGGTTACAAGTGATTTGGAGCACTTTCTCATGTATTCATTTGCTTGATCAATGTCTTCTGTTGAGAAGTTTCTATTTACCTCTTTGGCCCATTTATGATTGGGTTATTTGTGTTTTTGTATTTGAGATTTTTGAGGATTTTGTGGATTGTTGAAATGAGGCCCCTGTTCGAGAAATCATAGCCCATGATTCTCTCCATTTCCATTGGAAACCTCTTGTCTCTTGATTGTTTCACTGGAAGTACAAAAGCTTTTTAGCTTTATGGCATCCCATTCACTGATTTTTGACTTTAGTTCCTTCACTTTAGGAGACATGTTGAGAAAGTCTTTGTCTACTCCCAAATCCTGAAATGTTAGACCTAATTTGTCTTCCATCATTTGCAGTGTAGCTGGTTTAACTTCTGGCTCCTTGATCCATTTTGGTTTGATTCTCATGCAAGGAGAAAGATATGGGTCTAATTTATACTTTCTGCAAGTAGCTATCCAGTTTGTCCAACACCATTTATTGAAGATGCTGTCCCCCATTCATGTAATATTTTGTCCCTCTTTGTCAAAAATCAGATGTTTAAAGATTTGAGGGTTTCTTGAGCATAAATCCAATTTTCAGAATCTTTATACATTATATATTATTTTGTTAAAATGTGTATGATTGTTCAACAAATAAATTTCTCAATAAAAAGGATTTGAGGGTTTGTTTCAGGTCTTCTATCCTATTCCCACAATGTCTACTTTGCGAAAATGGAAATATTCAGGGAATATACCACAATCAATGGAAAAATATTTTTCATACTTATTAGAAAAATATAGGATGATTTTGGGAGCCAGAATAAGTGATAGGACATTTTCTCTAGATAACCCTGATTTAGTTGTACAGTTCTAGCATTACTTCCTCATATAATTCTGAATTAAAATCATTAAGAAATCAAGAAAATATAA
>PVKS010050657.1:0-11452 GCA_004027875.1 Aplodontia rufa
ATATGATTATAAAATAATGGACTATAATCTATTCTAATTCAGTTCCCAGAACTTTCCCTTTTCCTCCCCTCCTCCCTCCCCTGTTCCCTTCCCTCTACTATACTGATCTTTACTTACAGATATTTGTTTAAATTGGTATCTCATAGTTATACATGATGGTGAGATTCACTATGGTATATTCATATATGTACATAGGAAAGCTAGATCAGATTCATTCCACCGTTCTTCCCTTATCCTGTCCTGCTTCCCTTACCCTCGACTCCCTTCATCTACCCCCACTGATATTTTTTCTATTTTGATGGAATACAGCCTTTTTCCTCCTCCCTCTCTTTCTTTTTCTCCTTATTTTGTACTAGTTTCCACATATCAGAGAAAACAGTCAACCTTTTACTTTTTGGGTTAGGCTTATTTCATTTAGCATGATTGTCTCTGGTTCCATATATTTGTTGGTAACTGCCATAATTTCATTTTTCTTTATGGCTGAGTAATACTACACTGTGTACATATATCATATTTTATTTATTCACTCATCTGTTGAAGGGTACCCTAGGTTGGTTCCATAGCTTGAGTGTTATGTATTGTGCTGTAAAACACCAATTAAAAAAAACTATAAATGAATAGAAAGAAGACCATTAGAACAGAGGAAGAGGAGTGGGAGGGGGAGAAAGGAGTCGAGTGAAAGAAGAAATACTGGGGATGAAGTGGAGTAAATTACATTCCACGTATACATGATTATGTCAAAATGAGCCCCAATATTACATATAACTACAATGTACTGATAAAAGCATTTTTAAAGAGAGAGGGAGAGAGAGAGAGAGAGAGAGAGAGAGAATCAACTTTATTTAGTTTTTCATCTGATTTTCATTGCTCTGGCACTTAGTTGTGTACGAGGTGCTGTGGTTTGAACCCAGGTCCATTGCACATGCCTGGCAAGTGCTGTAACCACTGAGCTACCACTCCAGACCCTGATAAAAGCATTTTTAAAAAAACTTCTTAAAGAGGAACTTTAGGTCTGAATTGGCCATGACCATGAGAGACAAACAAAAGCATAAGGCCCATTTTTGTAAATGAACCAGAATTCTAACACACAATATTCCTCAATATAGTTCATTTTCTCCACTTGCAAATATAACTAATATATTTCCAAGTAACATCAGCTACTTTCATTTGAAATACATCAAATGATAAGAGCATTGAAATAATAAAGTATAGGACTAATTGCCTCAAACTGACAACTGCCTACACAATAATTTAGCTGCAAGATATTTTTTTAAAGAGAGAAGGACAGTGAGTGAGAGAGAGAGAAAGAGAGAGAGAGAATCAATTTTTATTGAGTTTTTTCACATGGCCTTCATTGCTCTGACACTTAGTTGTGTATGTGGTGCTGGGGTTTGAACCTATGTACTTGCGCATGCCGGGCAAGCGCCGTAATTGCCGAGCCACCGCTCCAGCCCCAACTGCAAAATTTTTTAAAGGATGTAGCATTGACTAATCTTATAGAAGAAAAGTAAATGCATAAACTAAGACATAAGATTTCTAGTTTCTGGTCTAGCATGTGAGAAGCTTAAAGGTTTCCACTCTGTCTTAACAGCAAATAAACAGCTGAATGAACTGAAAAATCAACAATTCTTATATCCTTTAGGGAAGTGGGTCAAAGGGTAAATTGCTGCCCCCCAAATTGGAGATACAGACAGACGAACCTAGTGAATCATGACTTATAGAACCAGAAACCCATGAGCAGAAATCTCCATGGGCATGAGTGTCAGCACAGAAAAACAAATTGTAATTGACAAATTGTTGGATGCTCAGTGTGGACAGTCTGTGAGTTAAAAACTCGGAGTTTTGGGGGACACTCTTTTCTGAGTTTTACCTTTAGGAGCTCTACCAGTTCTCACAGTGAATATCATAGAAGAATCTCCTCCTGCTTCTGGTAGGGGAAAGGAAAAGAACCATTTTGAAATTTGAAATGCCCGAGCATTCTGTTCATATTTATACAACTTCCTCTTAGAAAAAAAACTATTTTTACCAGAGCCTAATATGTTGGGGCTTTAAGAGAGCCTAACTTACCTGGGGGAAGGGAATACTCAATTCCAGTCCTTTCTAGCCATCCTGTTCCACCTATGGATCAGGGAAATAAAACTGAGAATCTATGGTGAAGGCCACAGTCTAGGGACACAGACTTACAAAAAGATTGAACCTTGATCATAGAACTGGAGAACGTTTCCTTTTCTCCCACACAAATAAAGGTCTATTTGCCGGAGTTCCTTACATTCAAAATATCATGTCTGGATTCTAACAAAAATTTACAAGACATACTAAATGGCAAAAAACAGTTTGAGGATACAGAGAAATATCAGTACATACTCAGATTTAGCAAGGTTGCTGGAGTCATCAGACTGGGAATTTAAAATTTATTAAAAAAAACCCTTATGATTAAGGAAGATCAGTAGAGGAAAGGGACAAGGGGATGGGAGACTGAATGGGAGGGGAAGTTCAGGGGAGGGATATTGGACAAACTATATTGCTAGATATTGTGTGCATGTATGGATATGTAACAACAAATCCCATCATGATGTACAATTATAATGTACCAATAAAATATAGGAAGTAATAATACTGATTAATATTGCAAAGGGATTTAATGGAAAAAGTAGACAGCACGTAACAAAACATGAATAGTAGAAGCAGAGAGTTGAAAATTCTAAGAAACGGAATTTTAAGAAAGAATCTAAAAAAAAAAAAAGAAGTATTAGAGATAAAAACGTAACAGGAATGAAGAATGCCCTGTTACGCCCTGTTAGACTGAATGTGGCCGAGGAAAGAATCTCTGAGCTTCAGGATATGATAATTAAAAACTTCCAAGACTGAAAACCTGTTTTAGTCCATTCAGGTTGCTATAAAAATATCATAAACTGGATAGCTTATAAACAAGAGAAAACTATTTCCTATAGTTCTGGAAGCTGGGAATTCCAAGATCAAAATACTAGTTTCAATGTCTGCTAAATGCCCAATGGTATCTTCTAGCTGTGTCGTTGCATTAAAAAGGGGCAAGGGAACTCCCTGGAGTATCTTCTATAAGGGCACTAATCCTATTCATGAGGGTAGAGCACATCCCTAAAGCCCCACTTCCTAATACTGTTACATTGGTGATTAGGTTTCAGCATAAAAATTCTGGGGGACACAAATATCCATACCATAACAAAAGCAGAGGAAAAAAAACGGAAAGAAAATAGAATATCCAATAATTGTGGGACAACTGCAACAGCTGTAATCATATAAAGGGAAAACCAGAAGAAGAAAAAAAGAAGCAATATTTGAAGCAAAAATGACAGAGAATTTCCTCAAGTTAGTGTCACACTCCAAACCACACATCCAAGAAGCTCAGAGAACACCATATAGGATAAATGCCCCCAAAATCACACCTACACACATCACACTTAGACTTAAGAAAAATCAAAATAAAGAAAAATCTTGAAAGAAGCCAGAGGAAAACAGCATGCTACCTACAGAGGAGCAAATATAAACATTTCATCTGATTTTTAAGAATCTATGCAAACAAGAAGAGAATGGAGTGAAATATTTAAAGATTAAAAAAAAAACCCTACCAACTTAGAATTCTGTGCCTTGTGAAATTATCCTTCAGAAGTGAAATAAGAAGGGGGCTGGAGCAGTGGCTCGGTGGTTACGGTGCTTGGCTGGCATGCTCAAGTACACGGGTTCAAACCCCAACAACTAAGTGTCAGAGCAACGGGAGCCATGTGAAAAACTCAATAAAAATCGATTCTCTCTCTCTCTCTCTCACTGTCCTTCTCTCTTTAAAAAAAAGAAGTGAAATAAGAAGAAATATTTTCTTAGATAAATGAAAATTGAGGGATTTTGTTGTTATTAATCTGCCTTCAGAGAAGAGGAAAATTATGTAGGTCATAAATTTAGATCTGCATAAAGAAAGGAAGAACATAAAAAATGAATAAGTGAATGAATAAAAACTTTCATTTTTCTTATTCTCAAATGATCTAGCATGACAGTTCAGAATAACAATAGCAAAAAGTGTATTCAATTATGTATACTGAAGTATATGTGAAATGAATGACAGCAATGATACAAGGGATGGGAGAGAAGAGTTAGGGATATTTTGTTATTGTAAAGAACGCGTACTACCTCTGAAATGCTGCAGTATTATTTGAAAGCGAACTTGGATAATTCATAAAGGTACAGTGAGAAATCTAGGGCAACTACTGAAGAATCACATAAAAAGAAGTAAAATTGATATGCTAAGAAAAGGAGAAAAATAAAATAATATAAAATGCTTCAATTAAAACTACCAAAAGCAGAAAAATATGGAAGACAAAATACGACCAAAGAACAAGGGAAAAGAAAACAGTAGCAAATATGGTAGACATTTATTCACACATACCAGTAATCACTTTAAGTGTCATTGCTCTAAATACACCAATTAAAAGAGATAGATTATCAGAGTAGATAAAAAATAAGAAT
This sequence comes from Aplodontia rufa, assembly GCA_004027875.1. NCBI lineage: Eukaryota > Metazoa > Chordata > Mammalia > Rodentia > Aplodontiidae > Aplodontia > Aplodontia rufa. The sequence goes on from PVKS010050657.1 coordinate 4,495, forward strand.
CAACTATATGGCCCATAAGAAAATCACTTTGAATATAAGGAAATATGTAGATCCAAAGTAATGAGATGGAGAAAGATATACCATTCTGATATTAATTTAAAAAGAGTGTGAGTAGCTATATTAATTTCAGATAGAGATGAATTCAGAACAAAGAAAATCATCATATATAGAGGCATTATATAATGTGAAAGGGGTCAGTACTCCAAGAAGGCATTAACAATCCTTAATGTGTAAGAGGCTAACAACAGAGCATCAAAATATGTGAGGCAATCACTGACAAAACTTCAAGAAGAAATAGACTAATCTACTAATACCCCTCTATCAGAAAGTGGAAAATATGCTTTGAGAATATAGTTGAAATCAACAGACCCATAAATTGACTGTATATAATTGACATCTATAGACTACTTCATCCAACAGCAGCAAATTACATATTTTCTAGCTCACATGGAAGTTTCATTGGGAGATTACATGCTAAGTCATAAAATATACCTCAAAATCTTTTTGAAAATGAAAATCATACAATGTATTCCCTCAGACCACAGTGAAATTAAGCTAGCAATCAATAACAGAAAGATAGGTGGAAAGTCCCCAAATAATAAGAGATTAAACAGCCTAATTATAACAAATGGGTCAAGGAAGAAATCCCAAGATAAATGAAAAAAATATTTGGAACTAAATGAAAATATAACTTATCCAAATGTTGGGATGCAGAAAAAATGGTGCTTAGATGGAAATTTGTAGCATTGAATATATATATTAGAAATGAAGAGGGAAAGGAGTGGAAGCTCAATGGTTAGACCACTGGCCAGGCATGCTGGGTTCAAACCCAAATAAGTTTCAGAAAAAAACAAAAACCAGATGAAAAAATAAATAAAACTGATTTTCTCTTTCTCTCACTCACTCCTTCTCTCTCTTAAAAAAATGAAGATCAAAATCAATTATCTAAGCTTCTACCTTAGAAAAGTAGATAAAGAAGCACAAATTAATCAAATTAAATATTACTATAGTAAGCAAACAAAAGCAAATGTCTACTCTTATCATAAATTCAGCATTTACCTAAATTAAATGAAAAACTAATATCCGTACAAAAGCCTAAAATGTATATTTATAAACCTTTATTAATTTCCCACATTGGATGCAACAAAGTTACCCATTAGTAGGTGAATGGATAAATGTGATATATCCTGGCAGTGTAATATTATTCAATACTAAAAAGAAATGTCATCAAATCATGAAAAGATATGAAGGAAACTTAAATACATAGTATTAAGTGAAAGATGCCAATCTGAGAAGGCGACATACTATATGACACCAACAAAATGGTGTTCTGGAAAAGATAGCACTATGGAGACAGTGAACAGACCAGCGGTTGCTAATGCTTATCAGAAAGAGAACAATGAATAGGATTGGCACAGAGGATTTTTATGGTAGTGAAATTATGCTGAACAACATCAGCATTTAGGGTGCATCTCATTTAAACACTCCTCAAACACACAGAAGGTACAACCAAGAGTGAAGCCTAATGTAAACTATGGACTTTGTATGGTAATGGTATGCCAGTGTAGGTTCATTATTTTTTTAAAGAAAGAGGGGACAGTGTGTGTGTGTGTATGAGAGAGAGAGAGAGAGAGAGAGAGAGAAGCAATTGTTATTTAGTTTTTCATGTGACTTTCATTTCTCTGACACCTCATTGTGTATGTGATGCTGGGGCTCAAACTCACATACTTGCACATTCCAGGCAAGCGCTGTAACTGCTGAACCAGTGCTCCAGCCCTAGGTTCATTATTTGAAACAAATGTGCCATTCTGGTGGGAGAGGTTGATAGTAGGGGAAACTTCCTCTTTAGGGACAAGGATTATATAGGAAAATCTCAACTTTCTGTTCAACTTTGCTCTGAACCTAAAACTGCTCTAAAATAGAAAAATGAAGATATATGGGGAAACCTAGGTTAAATTTAATTATTTATGGGTTTGGGTACATTTCTCAAGGTCCAAAATTATATAACCTATTTCAAAATATTTAATCAGAGAATTTTCATTACTTCAACATTATTGAGTACCTTCCATGTTCTAGGCTTATGACTATATAAAAATTATATGATCTACTAATCTCCATTGTTTACACACTATATTAATGGAACTATTTGTAGTTTCCTTCTTCTTTATCTTTTTTTTTTTCAGTCCAGGGAATTGAACCCAGGGCCTTATGCATGCTAGCAAACACTCTACTACTGAGCTATATACACTTAGCTCACTAATTCAATTACTGTCAGAATACAAAGCTTAGAAAAAGAGATATTGTCAAGAAGGATCAAAGTTACAAATTTATATATTAAATTTATGAAAAAGTTTGAAAGGCAATTTGACAAAGATGTGGATTTTCTCAGCCACATATGGGGAGGGAGTCTGGGTAGAAGAAAGGAAAAAAAGAAATAAAAATAAGACAATTGAAATTATAAGTTGTAAGCAGCATAAGTAGTGTTTCCTAAAGGAATTTCAAATAAAGATCCATATTCCTCTATAAAAGGAATGAAAAATGTTGTGATTTACAGAGATGAAATATATAGAAGAGAACCATATTCTGAGGGCAAATTATTTCCCTATTTCTAAAAGGAAGCTGTATTTAGGAGGCACTGGGTTTAATTCAATGACTTGAACCCAAAGGTTTTCCTTAAACTATTAGGTACTTAAGTAGGTAGCTGTGAACAGATTGTCCATCCAAAGTAGAGTGAGGCAATGTAATTGCAAGGGTTCTGGTGAGAAGTATCTTTAAATAGTATCTCAGTGTCTGCATTCGCTTTCTGTGGATGGCCATGCAATTATCCTGATATGGCAGTTTTAAATCTTTCATTTTAATTTGAAAAATTATAAAAGACCTTTGGCATGGCAAATTCATTTTATTTACTTATTTTAATTCTTGGTGTAATCACACAGATTTTATGTCTTTCAAGAGAAACCCAATACACAGACCTGAATTCCCAGCCCTGCAAATGCTATTTATCCTTGCCATCACCCAGTTTCTGGGATACTTTCCATCAGACAGGCAGTGTTCCTAACAATCATGACACCAAAAGAGGATGTATAAGTGAAGGTGATTGTATATATAAAACTGTATAGGAAAAAGGATTTCAACATTCTGCCAAACAGAGGAAGAAATATTTGGTTTGCTTGTTGGATCAGTACCGAGGACAGCATCTCAAGACGCAGTCTGGCTGAACAGCATACAGGTTACTCTGTAAATCAAAGGACTCCTACAAATGGACATTTATTTATTTCTGCGTTGGTTTGCATGTTTGTCCTTTGGCAATCCACATGGCTCAATACAAAATACTTATATTTCATTTTCCTCTGTTTCTTCTTGTACTACAGACCAGTGATTATACTCATGCTGTATATATCATGTGGAGATAAGAAAAGGGCAGAGAATGGTTAGAGGCACTTTCCATATTTTAAATGCAAAAACATTTTCCCTCTGAGAAAATGAGGAAGGGAGACTGCTTCTGTCCTGCCTAGGGTAAAAGGCATGCCAGTGAGCATCAGTGCATACCTGTAGCCAAGTGGGAGCAATAATAATCTTTTCAGTTTGGACATGTCATCAAGAAAAACATTGTTATCACCTACAATGCTACTGAGGGGACCTTACTTACAAAATGCATTTCCCATTCTCTGAAATGAGGGTTTTTGTCATTTTAATGAGGACACCAAGTCTTTCCTTTCACAGACTTAATATTAATTGGGCCCATTTCTGAAGTTGCAGTTCTTTGTGCATTGCCAGAACATTGAAAAGTTCAAAATTACCTTTTAATAACATGTTTGAGTATGTGAAACGATCAGCCCTGGGACTAAAGAGCATAGTACCATGAATGTATTCATATTCTGCCATCATTAGTTCTCAGCTTCTCCTTTTTGACTATTTCCTATGTGGGAGAAAAGTTTCTCTTTATGAGGTTTTGCTGTTTAGATCTGAAGGCTGCCAGTTCATCGTGGCAATATGAAAGTATGAAGGCAGCTGTGAACGCCTCCTTCAAGAGGAGCTGCTAAGAGCAAAAGCCCAGACATGTTTCTGTACAACAAAAGATGAAAAAGGATTTTGTGTTATTAAAAAAATAATGCCTACGTATTTTTCAATGGTGTAAAGGAAGGAAACAATAAATAACAAAATTAAAATCAGGGAGTCAGTTGTTCTTACAAAGTTTCATTACAGGAGGTGTTAAAATGTTCAAAAATTATAGAAGCAAGGATGTGCAACATTCCTCTCAAGGTTCAGAAAAAAAGTCTGAGCTGCAGTGATTCACAAAGAGAAAAATCCAAAAAGAACAAAGAGTAGGAAGAAAGAGAGGGACATGATATTAGTACAACCCAATTGGGGCATTTGCAAGCTGGTTCAGGCAAAAATCTCAAGTGGGTTCTGTGACCTCATAATGTCTTGCTTTCTTTGCCTCCATGTCATTATCTCTGCTTTAATCCGGCTTCTGCCTTTATAAGTGTACTTGAGACCTTGTTGTTTCCCTCAGATCTCTATATTCCTTTCTCAAACACAGAATCTTCCTCTGCCAGTTATCTTACTCCCCTCATCACCCCAAGACTCTTATCTTTCTTTGCTGGAATTTTTATTCTCTTTAATTGGGCAACTTTACCCAGTCCACTAATTGGTTTTGACTAAACAGATTCCATGACAAACTACTCAGAACCCTGTACTATTTCAGCCTCCTGAAAATCTCTGGCCAGGCTTACCATGCAAATCCCCAACATGTGGACCCATGATTTACATTTCTCTGCTCCTTATGGTGGTTCTCAGAGAACTCTTACAGCAAATTGTACAACTCAGAAAGCTAGATCAATGCAGACTCATATTAGTCCATGCTGACAGGTCTCAACTTTCACTGGTTTCTTCCTTCCACACTTCCCATGGCAATTGACTCCAGATTTGTTCATTTCTCTTCATGGTCTCATTTCTGAATCATTTTTGTAATGAACGGATGAACAATATAATCAGTGGATTTCTTCACAAAGCAAACTCCACCTGGATTTGGATTACTTTGAGTTCTTCTTGTCCAGGATTTCACTTTCATAATTATCTTAAGCACTCTTTCATTTTCTAGCATATTAGCCTCACACACTTCATGGACTCCTTCCCTTTTATCACAACAACAACAACAAAAACAAAATTAACTTGGGGCTAGAGTGGTGGCTGGGACGCATGAGGACCCGGGTTTGAGCCCCTGTACCACATACATAATTAAGTGTCAGAAGAATAAAAACCAGATGAAAAAATAAGACTGATGATTCCCTCCCTCTTTAAAAAATAACCTCTAAAATTAACTTCAAGCTAATTACCAATTCTAGTTGCCATTTATGACATATTTCAGTGTCTTCTATATTTTCCACTTTATTGGAGTATAAATTTTCAAAATAATTTCTAATGATTCTCTGAATTTCAGAAATGTCTGTGATGATATTTTTTTCTTATATACTTTTCTTAATTTGCATCTTCTTTTTCTTTTTGTTACCTTGGTTAAGGGTTTATCAATCTTGCTTATGTTTTCAAAGAACCAACTCTGTTGCATTGATCCTTTATATTGTTTATTTACTGTTAATTTCATTAATTTTAGCTCCCCTCTTAATACTTCCCTGTCTTCAAATGATTTTGGAATTATTTTATTCTTCATTTTCTAGGGTCTTGATAGATATTAGATTATTTAGATTCTTTTTATTTTTTTATGTAGGTATTCAATGCTATAACTTTCCTTTTAGACTGCCTTCATGCTGTCCCAGAGATTGTGATATGTTGTATTTCTGTTTTCCTTTGTTCCTAAGAATTTTTCAATTTCTCCCCTGATTTCTTCTATGACTCGTTCCTTATTTAAAAGAGTATTATTTGATCTCCAGGTGTTAAAATGGTTTCTGTTTCTCATGTTATTTATTTCTAATTTCATTCCATTGTGATTCAAAAGGATACATGGAATTCTATTCTTTTGTATTCTGCTAAGACTTGCTGTGTGTTCTAAAATATGGTCTATTTTACACTTCTCAACTGAAGAATACAAATGGTCAACAAATATATGAAAAAATGCCTGAAATCTCTAGCAATTAGAGAAATGCAAATTAAAACTACACCAAGATTCCATCTCACTCCAATTAGAATGGCAATAATCAAGAACACGAACAACAAATGTTGGTGGGGATGTGCAGAAAAGGGTACACTTATACATTGCTGGTAGGACTGCAAACTGGTAAAAGGACTCTGGAAACCAGTCTGGAGATTCCTCAAAATACTAGGAAAGGATCCACTATTTGACTCAGCTATCCCACTCCTTGAGGTATAGCCAAAGAACCTAAAAGCAGCATACTACAGAGACGCAGTCACATCAATGTATGTAGCAGTTCTATTCACAATAACTAAGCTATGGAACCAACCAAGGTGCCCTGCAACTGATGAATGGAAAAAGAAAGTGTGGCACATACACACAATGCAGTATTACTCAGCTGCAAGGAAGAATGGCATTACGTCATTTGCTGGCAAATGGATGGAACTGGTGAGTATTATGCTAAGTGAAATAAGCCAATCTGAAAAAACCAAAGGTCAAATGTTCTCTCTGATATGCAGGGGCTAACCCGAAATAAGGAAAAGAATAGCGGAATAGTCAAAGGGAAGGAACTGGAGGAAGGAGTAATGAAACTGGAAAGTTAATGGAAGAAATCAGACTCCACTTGCTCATGAACATATATTATAGTGAATCTCATCAATATATAATACAATAAGGCACTGAAAAAGAAAGAAGGAGAGAAATAAAGAAAGAGCCATTTAGTAAACAAAAGAAAAACCAGTAGAGGAAAGAGAAAAGAGAGGGGGTAGGTGGATACTGGAGAATGAATTAGAATAAGCTATACTGCATGATTTTACAAAAATGTAGAAGTTTAATCCTATTGTCAAATATATCTAAAAAGAACAAGAG
>PVKS010050658.1:0-11443 GCA_004027875.1 Aplodontia rufa
TATAAGTAATTAGGAAGGATTCCTGACTTCTATATTAGAGGTTCCAAGAACTTAGCAGCTGCTCAAGAAACTTGTTAGATGAGATGAAATAATATTTCACTATGTTTTGCTAGTTTAAAATAATTCTATACCTGAGAATCAAGTTAGCATCTTCAGCCTGGTTCTGTACTAGAATGGATGGAAATAATCAGAGATCACCAGGTGTATCACCTGGTTGCCCATTTAGTTCATTTGAAGAGCCCCTGGGCTGTATCTCATCAAACAATAGTGATTGCCTTCTACCTTCTTTTGATGTTTTATGAAATTTAACTTTGATAACCTTTTCATGAAATTTGACCACCACAATCAGAAGTATTTTGTTAGGTGTTCTGAACCATAGTATAATAGTGTGTTTACATCTAAAATTCTAGAGTTTAATAATGAAAATCACTTCAGATTTTATTATGTATTGCATCTTCTAGATGCTGGCTTAAGAATTCCTCCAAGTGTTAGCTGAACAAATCAAACAAAATTCATGTTTGATTTAGAGAAAAATTTCCCAAGTTGGGAAATGAAAGAAACAGTTTCTTCCTGGTTCTATCTAAACTTCCATATGCCACATTGCTGAAACTTAATTTTCTTAATTATAAATAAAGGAGTTGAACTACATGATTTCCAATGATCCCATGCACTCCATAATTATACCAGACTTAACGTGCTTTTCTGAGAATAAAAGTTTACATTTCCCTTGAAAAATATTTCTCAAAATTTACCCATATTTTCCATATATTTCAGAAAACACTCTCTCAACAAATTAGCCCTTGTATCATCTTTCAGTGATCAGTTGTATTGACTGATAGACTCAGTACTGATAAATATTATCTGAGCAAGACAAATATTCAATTTTATAAAAACTAATTTCAAATTCTTTACTGAAAGAGGAGGAAATATCTAAGAGGAGGAAAAGGAAATCAGCACATTATTTTCCTCCATGTTAACTGTGATATAAAAAGCCAATGACGAATCCTTAGAATGGAGGATGGGATGAGAAAGCAGCTAGAGCATCACCCTGTGAACAATCACGAGGATTCGGAGATTGTTCTTTCAGCTGTAAGAACAGGCTGGTTTTCAAAAGTCACAGTCATGGTAACCACCCCATGTTCATTCACTGTTTACCTAAAGCCTACAGAGCCTCCGTCATTGGGCTAAGTGCTGGGGATACGGAGATGAGTAAGACACCTCTCTGTCCTCAAGCACTAAGCAGATATTACACACAGGGTGATTAATCTACAGAGAGAAGACACAGCCCTGTTTATCATATTTCTGGAAGTAGTTTGGGACACTTTCCCAGGAGAGGTGCTGCCTATGCATTAGACCAAATGGTGAGTAGGAATGAGTCTGGCAGGGGTGACAGGGAGTGGGAGTGAGAGACGTCACACAGAGGCCTGTTGGGTCAGGGATAGTAGAGCTTGTACTGACAAATGCTGAAGTTTGCCTGAGCCTTGTGATTCTGAGTGCGATGGTTCTACCAATCCCACTACCCCCATTGTATTCCTGAAATAGCTTGCTGAATTGTCATTCCCCATGTGACTTAGATAAGCCTCAGGACTCCCTAAGGAGTTTACCCATGATAGTTCAGACTAAGACCCTCCAGATTCCCATGTTTATCTCAAATAGATGAACTTTTTTGTCCCACTAATCGATCTGGACCAACTACTTGCTATCGTGATTTGACCAAACTTCAGTTAAGCTTTTCTCTTTTTTACAGGTCCCCAAATCTGTATCTACCCTTAGCCTAAGCTCGCATTTCAGCCCTTCCACATGGCCTCTTTGGAGCATCATCCTGGGTAACCATTTTCTCATCTACTTTACCAGCACCTGTTCATCACACTCCCTGATGCTCAGTTCTTTCTAGCCTTCTTGCTCTTCCCTATAAAAAAATCTTTTTCTTTCTTTTGAGACATGCACATCTTAAGGCTGAATATTCTTCTTATTGCAGCAGTCTTTTTCCATTCTCCTGCAATAAATTTTTGAGAAGTTTTTTCTTATTCAAGTCTGCATTTTATTTATTTGACAGAATAATGCAAGAGCATGGTCACGGTATATTTGAAGAACTACAAATACATAACATTCTTGCAAACAGCTTCTACTTAATGGATCCTGACTTTTCTCTATTGACAGAACTTCTTATTTTGAGCAAAATGTTCAACTAAAGATATTGTCCTACCACAATAATAAGGAACCTCGAAAGTTTGGTAAAATTAGTTGTAGATCTGAGTAATAAGACATAAAGATAAAGAGCAAACAAGAATAGTAAATGAATAGTAAATGAATTAGCAGATTAGAGAGAGTTTGAACCTAACCATCTGGGGATGATGGATGGTCTATCAATAAAAAGCAAATTTCTTAGCTTCACAGAAGCCCAGGTATTGATATCCCTGGGGAGTATGGAAGGTGGGAGTGAAGAGTAGCCACAAGAAATCAAAGAGACTATGAAAGCCTGAGTAAGAACTCCAAATCTCCATGCACCAACCCCACTCTTAGGTATGACCTCATATCCCCAGAGTAATGTTTCCTAGAGAAACCAAAACAGAGGAACTTTTAAATGGTAACACAGACATGGAAGAGACTAGGGTACACTGTTGGATGGAAAACAAGTAGATCAAGTGAAAACGTACAAAATGATTAGCTGTTTTTCTTACCCAAAGCATGAACACTAAAAGCCAGGCATATATACTTCAAGGAGATTGGAGAAACCCCACCACCCCAAGGAAAAAAATGTCTTGATAGTGTCTTTTAGGGAAGCCAATGAACAAATCCTATTGCTATAGCTGGCATCTTAAATGTCCCCCGAAGGCCCATGTGTTAAAGGCTTAGTCCCTAGGTTGGTGGTATTAGGAGTGGTAGAAATGTTAAGAAGTGGGGCCTGGTAGGAGGTCTCCTGCTAAATAGGGTCATGTCTTTGAAGGTATTCTTGGGACATAGGATTTTTCCTCTCTTTAATTTCCATCTGTGAGGTAAAAGAACTTCCTCTGCCGTGTGCTACGATCATGATATGCTGCCTCACCCCAGGCCCAAAGGGATGGGGTCAATTGGTCCTGGAGTTTGATATTCATTTAAATCAGAAAACTTGTTAGCAAATTTCCTGAAGAACAAATGAAAATTCAAATGACCATATTAGCAATGATAAAAATGACAGAAAACTCAGATTTACCATGTTAAAAAACAAAGGAGAATATTATAAATGATGTTAAGCCAATTCATGTAAAGACATAAATGAGTTATTGCCTAGGGTCCCACACATGCCAGGCAAGCACCTTAACTGCCAAGCCACGGCTCCAGCCCAATGTGTGGATTCTTAAATGAATCCAGGCACTGTGGTCTGGATGTTTGTAGTCCTATCATCTCTCAGGATGCTACAGTATCCACACAGGTATCCTTTATTTTTCACCTGCACCTATTCTGATTGCAAAACTGAATTCATTGTGTAAGCACTAGTGAGCAATGTGACCTCCCCGAATATTTTATGTAAGGGAGATAAAGTAGGGAATTCATGTTGTGTTCTTCATGGCAAAAACTTAAATATCTTTCAATAATATTCTTCTCCCAAATCCTCGTTTCTGAAATCTCTCCAACCCTTCAGATTCTCTCAGGGAACCTCAACTTCCTCACTCTCTTACCAAGCAGAGTGCTGTCCCTCCTCTACCTCTGCAGCACCGGGGTAATAAAGTCTCAAGGGCTTTCTGCCTTAAGTTCATCAAGGTCTTTTTCCAATCAAATGGGTATCCTCTTGTGCAGGTCAGGTTCACAGTAGGACAGTGATGTGATTGATGAAAGATGCCAACAGACAGGTCAGGTTAAAAACAGTTCTCGAATGGTAAAGAATTCTGAAGTTTCTCTGGGCAAAGATGGCTTCGTGGGCCAGAAGATGACAGAGCATGATCTCTGGGGGAGGCACAGGGTTTCTAGATTCCCCAACAGTTGCTTTGGGATATAAAGTTGGTAATGACGTTATATGCACAAAGTTCCTGCCAAGTTCAAAGAGCTTGGCTAGGATATTCTTCAGGGATTGTGTGGGTTGCGGGGAAAGGTATTAAAAAATGGTTAAGGACATTCAAATACAAATTAATAGATAAGCTAAAGGAAGTCTATTAGAGTGGAGGAAAAAGAAGAAGAGGGGGAGGAAGGTAGGGAGAGAAAAGGGGGGATTAGAAAAAGGTAAAAGTATATTTTGCACCTCTAAGATACTAAATAGTTCCCAATCAATAAACCTGGGAAAGTTAAAAAAAAATCAAAGGGAGATCAGTGGAAGAAGAGGACCAGATAGTGGGAGGAGGGGAGGGAGGAGGTAAGTGCTGGGGAGGGAAATTGGCCAAATTATATTGTTATATTGTGTGGTTGTATGAATATATAACAACAAATTCCATCATTATGTACAACTATAATGCGCCAATAAAAATGTGGAGAAAATGGTTAAGGAGTATGTCATGGTCACTACCAATCAGCACATGCTGGCCATGGCCTGGAAGAGGGTCCTGGAAATCCCTTGTGTCTTTGATTTTTGGCTATTGGTGGGAAAGCTCAGAGAAGGAATCTAAGGTTCAGAGCTAGTGTCTAATAACTATCCAGTAAGGAAGTTTATCAAACTGCACAGACCATGTGGGTTTGTGAAGGTTTAATGTACACACAGTCCTCTTGCTTCTTCCAGAAATTGTGGTATGAACCTATCTATCTATACCCAAGATGCAAATAACCTGTATTTTTCTGCATGCCCCCTCAAAGAGTATGTGTACCTTGCAGGTCAGTGTCTCAGGTATCAATATCCTCTAGCTGCATGAGGTAGTACTACTCCAAATGTATTCTTGCAATGCCTTATCCCCATTCAGTGAATGCCACAAGGATGTATCAGACACTAATAAGTTCATGCTCTGAAAAATATATTGTGAGGCAACCATTGCTACTATATCCATCTGTATCATCTGGCAGGAAATCTTTATATCACTGCTTCACAGACATTAGACAGCATTAAACTCATGTGGTTATCTTGACAAAATGAAGATTTATAGGACCTAGCTGTCCTGCTGCCAAGGGTCCTGGGTTGGGTCCAAGGAAATCTGTCTCTTTAACCAGCTTGCTAGGCAATTCTGAGGTCATCAGTCATTGACCTCAGATTAAGTCATTGGTCTGAGGACCATGATTAATGAAAGACTTCTACATTTAAAGACTGCCCCTTTCAAGTAGTGAGATTGGAAAACCAACATCAAACTTAGCTGTGTTGAGGACACTGAAATTCTCTCTGCTTACACCAAGAAGAGACTTAGTAGCACTTTACCAGCTAAACAGTTTCAGTGACTCTTTGAGAAAGTTTAAGTCTTGTACCAGTTTTAGAGGAAAACTCATTTATTTGATTGCAGAGAAGGATTTGTTGAGAGGTAAGGATAGAAATCCAGTAAATTCCTAATTTGTCCTGAATCAAAATTATACATCATATACATTTTTCTTTTTTTCTTTTAAAGAGATAGGGACAGTGAGAGAAAGAGAGAGAGAGAATGAATCAATTTATTTAGTTTATCATAGGGCTTTCATTGCTTGGACACTTTATTGTGTACGTGGTGCTGAGGTTTGAACCCTCGTACTTGTGCATGCCAGGCAAATGCCATAATCCCTGAGCCACCACCACTCCAGCCCCATTATATATGTTTTTAAAAAGTGCTTAAACACAGGAACAATCTGTTCTGGTAGAATGTGTACTTCTATAATTCAAAATAGCCTTGACATGATTGATAACCTAGGGTAATATCAAAATAACACTGTTTGCATTAGTATGATTGCATGATTTGCTGAGCATATTAGTCTTTTATTCTGTCAAATAACAGCAGCTGAACATACAACATAGTGATACAATGAAGCACAGCAAGACTGAGAGGAACATGGGGCTCTTCATGATCCACATCCACCCACACGCTCGCCCTCTCGGCTCAGCTGGGCCACTGCTCTGCCATGTAGGTACCCTTTGCTTGTATTCCCCAATCCTTCTGAGTGTTGTCCTTGTGGTTACAAAGCTCGGTGGCCTCAAGTCTCTTGTAATCCCTTTTCATAAAGCTACTGTTATTTGCTATAATAAACACCTGTATTTACTATGTCTATATTAACTGTCATATTTATTCATTAAGAATCTAACATACCTTTTAAGCCTTATTAATATTTTATTAGGCTTTGTCTTTGTAAGTATTGTGTTTATAAGTTGCCCAGGTTTGAGTGGTCTAATCCAATTTTCTCAAAAGCCCTGCTATTTTTAGTGTACAAGGTAAAATGCATGACTTTCTGGACCGTATATCTCGTAATATAGCCAAGTTGTTTATATTGGCAAACAAAATAGGAACGATCACCTATCTATGTGCTGCTTGAAATCATTTGTGAACTTGTTTTTCTCTCTGAAAACAAGAATGCTGAATCTTGGATGATTTTTGGCTTCAAATTTGGAATTACTGATATTGTTTTTCTGCACCAGACCAAAGCATTTGATTTATGAACCACACTTTTTATGGCAGTAGATATCCAGTTCTTTTTTAAATCCAACTTCATATTATGCACCTGTAAGTTGGATGTGTTGCTCAATTTCTGTTTGACAAGTACTCAGTTAAAGACCTAAGAATCAGACCAGGAGCTCTATACAGAAAGACTAGTTTTACTTGGAGAGTCTTGAAGTATCCATTAAGGACCTCAGGGTTGCTTATTGCATAATACATGAAAAGACTGAGAACTTTTACTCATTATTAATTATATCATCATCATCATTTAAGCATTTAAAGGTATATGGTTCACTAGTTTGACATTGTGAAACAGATCTCCAGAACGTTTTCATCTATACCTATCTAACAACTTCCTCTTCTACTTCACTAATATTTAAATTTTCTGATCATTTGCCAATTGAGCAGGTGGTGACTGCATGAATATCTAAAATGGCCTTTAGCTTGTAGAGTTATAAAAGATTCAGAGAACCAGGGGAATTAACTTTAACCAGATCTGAGATAGATCCAGGAAAAAAGAAAAAAAGAAAACATTTGTAATTCTAAAAGTACGAATGTGGTCAGGATGCACTGACAGGTGTATCGATTCATAATTCACAGGGAGGTGTTCTTTGATGGATGTTAAGCTGACCTGATGACTTTCACGGCAACTGTGGCACATCCATTGCTTTAATCTGTTGTGTATAGCAGTGTCATGGCCCAGAGAACTAAATGAGGAGTGGGGCACCCCGGTGGTGGCTTTTCTGTTAAACGGCAATGAATAAGTCATAAAGTCTAATAGGCACTGCAAAGCTCATGCACCAAAAACAGATGTCCCTCATCCTCAAGGAGTTGACTCTTTCTGAATAATCTCAGTGAATAGTCCTTTAGGGATATTTAGATGACCTTTTTCTTGAGACTTAATGGTGCTTTATGCTTTGCCAAATGTCTAATTCATATAATGTTATCAAGACACCGAATGTGTTTCAAGTTCTTTGATGAGGACTGCAGATCCAATGCACTACTGCTGTCAGTCTGTCTCCTCGAGGCCACTTTAACTTCCCCATCCACCTTCTGGAGCTACGGCTACTTCACCTTCTTACTTACTCTGACACTTTCCATTTAATGATATCAATGGGGAGTCTTCTGACCTTCCTCATCCCACCAGCTACTTGAAGACAATTTAGAACCATTTTCTTTTCTTTTCTTTTTTTTTTTTTTTTTTTTTTGGTACCAGGGATTGAACCCAGGGATGCTCAATGACTGAGCAACATTTCCGGTCTTTATTTTTTATTTTGAGATAGGATCTAAGTTGCTAGTACCTCACTAAGATGCTGGGGCTGGCTAAGAATCATCTTCTGACTATCAGAAAAGGTGCCAAGTTATTTAAGCCTGTTTGTTTCATATCTTATTATCAAAAAAGACTTTTACCTGTATGCCCAAATCCCGCTTGATATATTTTAGAAAGAAATAGTTGTTTAAGGACAAGTTTTAAATAATGTTATTTTATAATTATAAAGCACAGGATTATGCATAAGTGGTTTTTCTTTCCAATGTGTAATAGCTCTTTAAAAACTGGATAAATTAGAATTGTGTGTGTACTATCAGAATGATAGCTGCATAATGTAGAAAAATTTGACTTCTCTAAAATGCAGCTTATTAATTTCTCCATGAAATCCTTGCTCCTGTCATATAGTTCTTTGAGTTTGTTATCCATATAAGAATGCACTCAAAGGGCTGGAACGGTGGCTCAGCAATTATAGCACTTGCCTGGCATGCACAAGTATGCGAGTTTGAACCCCAGCACCACATACACAACGAAGTCTCAGAGCAATGAAGTCCACATGAAAAACGAAATAAAAATTGTTTCTCTTTTTCTCTCACTGTCCCTTTCTCTTAAAAAAAAAAGAAAAAGAATGCACCCAATCTATAAGTCTAAAAGCCACCTCTAATGCCTCTTCCTGCTCTGTCTTCCAGAGAGGCTCCAGATGGATTCTCTTTTTGAAATGTCTATGAGATTCATCACTATTGCCTAAATCAACCCTGTTCATCTCTCCTTCCTGTTCTATGTCATTATGCTGCTGATTGATGTCCCTAGTTCACGTATCTCCTTTCATCAAACTATTTCCTTATATTGTTGCTACAGTTACCTTTTTAAAATGTAGATACCTACTGAAAAATCTCTAATGTCATCTATCATATGGAAGATAAAGTCCAAATTCCTTGGCAGCACATCCAGAGCCTCTGGTCATGCACTGCTTTAGTATCACCTCCTGCAGCTGCCCGGACACACGAGGGACCCAGTGCTCTGCAGGATGGGAGTCCTTTGCTGGAAGTCCTGCTCTTTCCTTACTACCTTCCTTACATTTTCCCTTCTACCCCCAAACATAGCAAATATGAGTTGGATCCAGGTTTTGAGGGGACCTGAGGCTTACAACATGGGGGGTCCAAGGTAAGTGAAAGAGTACACAATTATGACCATAAAACTAGAAGCTGGACATTGGAAAGGGGGCAGGTAAGTGAGGGAGCCTAAGGCTTCTGCTGGTAAACCTGTTCCCAAATTATTAATTATTGCTCAATGATTTGTGTGGAACTTTTTTTTTAAATTAAGCTTTCTTAGCTTGGCAGGGTGACTGCCATAGTACGCACTCACTGAAGATTTGTTGAATTAAAGAATAAAATCCTATTATTTTTTGTCTTTTTGATGATAGCCATTCTACCTACAGTGAAATGATATCTTCCTGTGGTTTTGATTTGCATTTTACTGATGGTTATGTTGAGTATTTCCATATACTTGTTGGCCATTTTTATGTATTCTTTTGAGAAACGTCTATTCAGATAACTTTCCCACTTCATTTTTTATTTTATTCAGAAATTTGTAAATCAAACAAGCTTCTAATGATAATATAATATGTAAATTCTGAAAATTAGATTTACCCTAAGAACCCTCTACTAATTACCCACCCTTATCCCTCCTCTCCCTCCTTCCCAATACACTTTCCCACTTTAAAATTAGATTGTTTTTCTGCTGCTCATTTCCCTGTATATCCCGAGTATTAAACTATTAGTAGTAGTTTACAAATATTCCAATTCTTTAGGGAGGACATTATGTTAAGTGAGATAAACCAGACACAGAAAGACAAACAACCCATTCTTCTCATTCATTTGGAGGCTAAAAAAGTTGATATCATAGAAGTGGAGAATGAAATAGTGGTTCTCAGAGGATGGAGAAGAGTTGGTTAGTGGGTACAAGTACACAGTTAGAACTAAGTTCTAGTGTTCTATAGTCCATTAGCATTACTATAGCTAACAATAATTTATTGGCTATTTCAAAATAGCTCAAAAAGAGATTTTGAATGTTTCCAACACATAAAAAGATACATTTTTGAGGTGATGGATATGCTAATTGTCCTGACGATCACTGATCACTGTCTCTAAGTGTCAGACTGAATCCCACAAATATGTACAGTTACGTATAGTTAAACATGTTTTAAAAGAATAAAAATCAATCTGTCACCAGGTTGGCTCAAATGTCACCTCTCCTCTATGGCTCCTTGCTGTTTCTTCCTCTTCCCCTAATCTTTGCAGATACATTTATTATAGCACTTTCAACACTGACATTATAATTGTTTTTTTTCCCATTGTAGACTAGTGGTTTTCAATCTTTTGCCTACATCAGAATCAGCTTGAAGACCTTGTGAAACCACTGACTGCTGGAAACTACTCTCAGATTTCCTGATTTTGGGCCTGAGAATTTCCATTTTTAAAACTCCCAAGTGATGCTGATGGCCAAATTTTATAGGAACTATACCCTATTCATCCTAAGTGTATTCCTAACACATTGTAGGCATTTAAACATATGTATTAAAGTGAAAAAGAATGAAGATATACCTATTACAAAATTTTAAGTTTCTGTACTTTTTACAAGCAATCATAAAACCTTATACATAGCCTATAAAATTTAACACTTAATAATTGATGAAATTAACAATATTCACTGAATGATTATATTTTACTTTGCAGACTAATACACAGATCTACTTTTCTTTTTTTTAGAAGAGAGAGAGAGATAGGGAGGGAGAAAGAAAGTGTCAATTTTGCTTCTTCGACACTTAGTTGTGTATGTGGTGCTGGTGTTTGAAAATTAGTTCAACAGAGGGTTTTTAAAAATTTAGAGCCATAAGACCTGTGATTTCAGAAGTAATTAGTATTCATGAGGGTGGAGCTCTCATGAGCCCTTCTTCCCTTAGTTCCCATCTCCCAACTTCCAACACACTCTTGGGGATGGGGAACACATTCAAATAGTATAGTACAATGGAATATCAATCAGTCTTTAAAAAGAAAGAGGCCCCGCTATGCATGGCAAAATGGTTATTCCTAGAGGAATTTATATTAAGTGAAATTAGCCAGACACAGAAAAACAAATACTACATGATAACACTGAGATGAGGAATTGAAAACAGTCAAACTCATAGAAGCAAAAAATGCAATGGCGGTTACCAGAGACTAGGGAGAGGGGAAATGGAGAGCTATTAGTCAAAGGAGGCAAAGCTTTAGTACTGCAAAGAGTAAGTCCTAGAGAACAACAGTGTGGTAGCGTGCCCAGAGCAAATACTATATAATATACTTAAACTTTGGCTAAGAGATTTCATGTTAAGTGTTCTTACTGCAAAATATTAGGGCAGAAGGAAGCTTACAGCGATGATGGACATGTTTATGGCATAGATTATGATATTGATTCATAGATATATACTTATATCCAAACTAACCAATTTGTACTCCTTCAATATGGACAGATTTTTGAATGTCAGTCATACCCTAATAAAGTAGTTAAAAAAATAAATGATTCTATGGTAAGATTTCTGAGCTCTACAATCTATAATCTTCCAAAGTCTCTCCTCTCCCTCTCTTTATCTCCCCTTCTCCCTCCTCTCCTTTTCCCTCTCCCTCTCCTT
>PVKS010050659.1:0-11451 GCA_004027875.1 Aplodontia rufa
CTCTGAACTGGGTCTCTGTGGCTTTCTTTACCTTGGGTGTTCGACACCCAAACTCCAGGCTTGCTGTGGTCATGGGGCCAAGACGCATCTGTTTAACTTACACCAAATGTAAAACATGGACTGCGCAGACAGCGGTGAGGGACTAACTGCGGGCACTCTTGCTCCTGGCTCTCAGGCTCAGATGGATGTAGGTACCTTAGAATGGAAAAGCAGAGCCTCTGGATTGGCTCACCTGAGTGTCCTCCCCTCTGATGTCTCCTACCACATTGCTCAGCAAAGTGCCTGGCACCCAGCATGTTCTCAAGAAATGTTTGTTGAATGCCTATATGAGGGTGTGGATGAAGGAAGAAGTGGAAGAACTTTGAGTACTTTGAACAGCATCTAAGGTCCAGGGAGTAGTCAAGGTTCATATACCAGACAGACCTGGGTTCAAATCTCAGCTTCACCAGCCCCTGCCAGTGCGTTCTTAGGCGAGTGAATTTCCCGCTCTGCACCTCCGTTTCCCCTTCTGCAGAATGGGGAATGCAACTGTCCACACGTCACAAAGTCGTTCTGAGGACAAAATAAAACTATGCATGTGAAACCTTTCAGCACATTACAAGGTTCAAAAGCAGTGCCCATTACTGCCATGGAGAAAAAAATATTAATAACACCATGAATGAAGCCGCAGCTGCCGTCCATGGGAAAAGGACACTGGCGTCTTTCCCGCTGTCGCTCTGCCCCATCGCTCTCCTCTGTGGCACAGCCCACGTGTGCTGAACCAACATTGGCAGGGCCGGCAGCCGAGTGAATGAAGGCATATCCTTCCCCCACCCCAGGGAGATGGCCCAGCGCCACCGTGTTGGGCACGGTGCCCACGACGGGGCCCAGGTGGGCGCCGGGGCACTGAGGCTCTCTGTGCAGACGGACGCCTGTCAACGCGTCCCCTCCCGCGCCTCGGCGCCGCCCCCAGCACCTGCGCGCCCGCGGGCAGGGAGAGAAGGGCCGCTCTGTGCGCGCCTGGGCCTGGGGCCAGCTCTCGTCCTGTTCTTGTTGGCTGCAGGAGCTCATTAGCGCTGGGCAGAGGCTGGCAGAAGTCCAGGAGGGGGCTTCAAGGACAGGAGTCAGGACGGAGGCCCCCGGGCTTGGCCTGAGCTGATGCCAGCTCACGCCCCCGCATGCACCCTGGCTGCCAGGCATAGGGTAGAGGTGACGAGTGGTGCCTCCCTCGTCGCCTAGCAGAGCAGCCGGTGCATGGTTATGGGGTGGGCTGGGATGAGCTGGACTGGGCAGATGGCCGGGTGAGGTTCAAGGAGGGATGCGATGGGCCGGGTGGGGTGCAGCGCCTTAGGAAGAGAAGGAACGGAGTAGACTCGGTGTCTTCTTCTGTTGGGGGCCCAAGCTCTTCCTCTACTTCCCTAGAAGTCAGCAGGAGCTTTCCAGGCATGGACTACCACCTGAGACGGAGAAGAAAGTGGGAATAAGCAGAAGCTACGCTGTCGCAGTCCCCGCGCTCTTAGTCACCTCCCCAAAAAGAGAAACTATCCCTCAAAATCACTACTCAAAAGACAGGCTTGGAAGGGGCCTTAGAGTACGTTCAAATCCCAGCCCTACCCGTGACTCGTTGCTTTGGGCCATGGACTTAACTTCTCTAAGCTTCAGTTTCCTCTTCTGTAAAACGGGTGATTCTGTCACCGACCTCCAGTGGGGTACCAGGGAGTGAAGGAATGCTCGTGGAGAAACCTCCACTACAGGACCTGGCCTTAGAATTTCCTCTCTCCATCCCGCTTCCTTTGGGCCCATTTTAATCACTAAGGTGCCTCAAGTGACGAATACACTCCTGCTCTGCTCGGGACCCAAGCCGTGTGTTCCTAGTGTTTGCTGATTGCAGGGAACCAGCAGTCCCCAAGATCACCCTCAGGTTCAATGATTTGTTAGAAGGACCCCCGTAACTCGGAACAGCCATCACTCCCGGGTGGTCTGAAATCAGCCTTGCGCAGGTGGGCAGAGAGGACTGCAGGAAGGTCTGGGACAAGCTTCCCTTTCCCTCTCCCGGGGAGTCCTGCTCAGCACTCCCAGCAATTAAGCTGTGGCCACAGAAGGCTTGACTGAGGGTCTGCACAAAGGCGTGATCGACCCCCTCCGGTGAGGCTGACCTTACTTGGCAGTGCCTCCAGAGGTCAGGCTGCTCCCACCATAGACCACAGTGTCTGCACAGACTTTCTCATGGCCAAGGTCCCCGGGGAACCTCAGATATTCCCACCAGACACCAAGAGGTGACCTCCAAGAGCCACGGTCAAGCGTCACATCTTGATGTGCGCAACCAAGAGCTGCCCATGCATGAGTCCTTTGCTGGGGGATTGTATACACGTGCCCCTTGCTATTCACAGGTTCCAGGACCCTCTCCACCAAATGCCACCATCCGAAGATGCTCCTGTTCCTTGAGCACCCACACAATCCTTCCACAGACTGCAAATCCTCTCCAGATGACTTAGAACCGGTACATAATCAGTTGCTACACTCCAACCCGACAGGAGGAAAGCCAGTACCTTCAGGGTTTTCCAAGTGTTTTCTCTCTGTGGTTGGTTGAGTCCTCAAACGTGGGGCCCGAAGGTCAGAGGGACCATGTCTTATGTCCTTGCTCTACTTAAGGATTTATTTGAAGAAGTGGTTCCAGTATACCAAAGGTACCTTGAGGCCCAGAAACAAGAGTGATTTCCTGAAGGCCACAGCGGAGGTGCCCCCACTGTTCTCAGCTGGAGTTTTCACATTGCAGGCCTCAGTTTACCCATCTGCGCAATGAGGCTGTTATCCAGCAACCCCCTCTGGCAGCCCTTGGATTCCACTTGATAGAAATTATTCTCTTATTTTTCTGCAGTCCACTTCCCAGGTGAAGCACTTCGTTCTCTGCTATGTTGGGGGCCACAATGACTCCCCTCTCCTTCTCAAAACTCCCTGAGGAATCACAGGGGACCTTTGACCCATGGCAGATCTGGTGCTAATTTGCTTGGAATAGGTGCAGCCAGGCCAGGGAAGACCACATGGAACAAATAATCCTTCACCTCGCTGGGATACAGGTGTGGGTATCAGATAGCTCTGCCGTTTATCAACTCTGATGCCCCTCTCTGAGTCTCTGTTTTCTCATCCTTAAAGTGAAGAAAACAGTAGTAACCTCTCAGAATTGTTCTTTAAGTCCTCAGCAAATAAAGTCACTGCCATCGATGTTATATAGGAAAGGCGAGCGTCCCCCATCTCTGCAGCAAGACAAATGAAGTCTCACACTTGCAAAACTCCTTTTGATGTCTTGAAACTCAGTCCTGCACACAACTCCCCTTGCCTTGCCCCAGTGTTTTCTTTTCTTTTTTTTTAAGGTGGGCAATGCAAAGATTCCTGTCCCAACTTTACCAAGCAGGAAACTGAGGCTCTGAAAGATGGAATTTGCTCACGATCACGTAGCAATCTAGGGCCAAAACCAGTACTCGCATCCAGGCTTCCTAACATTCCAGATCTCTGCCACCTCCAAGGTGCCCTTATGAGCATTTCAGAATGCGGATCTATCCTTTATTCGCATCTGTAGATCTCAGCAAAAGGATGAAGAGAAATTGTTAAATAATGACGTCTTTTCAACACCCTTACAAACTGCCTGGATTTATTTCCAAGTATTTTATTTGCCTACATGAGTATATAGATAATTGAATCCAGATAAATTTCCCATCCAGGGCTTCCTCTGAGCCGTCTGGGGTGGATGTCGCCCTCACGCAGTGGCTCACTGATTTTTTGTGTACACAAATAAATCACACTCTGCTCCTCTCCCCCGCGCCTCCCCCGCACCACCACCTCCTCCCTGTCAAAAACCACAGTGGCGCCCTGAGATATGAATGGAGTGGGGCTGGGGGAGTGGAGAGGAGGCGGGAAGGGAGAGGAGTGCTTGAATGCTAATTCACCTGGCACCCACGTCGGCCCCGGTTAATCCGATTGTTGAGGATACAAGGGCAAGTTCCCAGCCCGTGCCAGCAGCTCTCTGGCTCATTCACGGGCAGGACAGACGTTTGCAGCGCCCAGCCGTTGGGCTGATGAGATGTAGCTGGACATAAAAGAGTGTTCAAGCCTTTCTGAACCCAACATGAATTACAAAGGAGACCCACTGGTGGGGGAGAAGCCAGCTCACAGAGGACAATTATCAGATAATTACTCTTGTAGCTGAAACATTGAAAGAGTCTTTTCTTTTCTGATCAGCTTGCCCACTTAACACCTGCTACAAGCCCTCTGCTTCTGTGGCAGCCTGGTGAGGGGGAGGATGCTGGAGTGTCAATTCACATGCGCACCTTGCTGTGCTGTTTTTGGGTGACATGCACGTTTCCCCAAAATCCCCCATGCATACCTGTGATCACCACAAATCCACCAGCTGGACTTCTGTTCACCCCCTGGTGCAACAGCAAACTGCATTGTATGTGGAGGGGCTGACTTCATGCCCTCTGCTTGTAAACGGAAGTGTGTGTCCCCAGGATAAAGTTTACCAGCTCAGGTGGTAACACCTGACAGCTAGGACAGGTAGAGGATCCTGAGTCCAAAATGCTTGCTTGGGATCAGAAGGTGTCTAGATGTCAGATCTTTTCAGATTTTGCAATTTTTGCATGTTACATAATGAGATATCTTGGGGATGGGACCCAAGTCTAAACACAGAATTCATTCATGTATGTGAGTATACACATATTTATGTATTAGGTGCTCCATACACACATCCCCTGCAGGATATTTTATACAATATTTTGAATAATTTTGTGCATGATACAAAGTTTTGTGGTGTGGATTTTTCCATTTGTGGTGTCCTGTCCATGCTCAAGAAGTTCTGGATTTTGGAGCTTTTCTGGATTTTCAGATGAGGGATGCTGAACCTGGAGCACATGCCATCTGCAGTCTTCGATCTGTCACTTAGAGAGGTAGATCTTGTCTAATATGTCAAATCCTACCCTCCACGCTGCAAGCATATTTGCAATTCATTAAGTATCTATTAGAGACCTACTATGTGTCAGACCCTTTAGATATTTATTAAGGACCCACTATGTGCCAGGGCCATATTTGCAATTCATTAAATACTTATTAGGGACCTACTAAGTGTCAGGTCCATATTTGCAATTCATTGAATATTAATTAGGGACCTACTGTCAGGCTCATTAGATATTTATAGGGGCCTACTATGTGTCCAGTCCATAGTGGCAATTCATTAAATATTTATTAGGGACCTACTATGTGTCAGACCTATTATATATTTATTAAGGACCCACTATGTGTCAGGTGCATATTGGCAATTCATTAAACACTTATTAGGGACCTATTATGTGTCAGGTCCATGTTTGCAGTTCATTAAATATTTATTAGGGACCTACTATGTGTCAGACCCATTAGATATTTATTAGGGACCTACTATGTGTCAGGTCCATATTGGCAATTCATTAAATATTTATTAGGGACCTACTATGTGTCAGGTCCATGTATCCTGTTCTAAGGAGATGAACAGGATAGATGTGATCCTTGTGCACAAGAAATTCACTCCTGGTCAGGAAGGCAGGAAAGAAGCCAGGCAGTTATGACAGTGTGAATGATGCTGTAATAGTTAAGGGGATGAGATTCATTCCAAGCAGAGAGAGCCAAGGGTAGGAGACACAGGTGCTTCTCCACTGAGGGTGGAGTTACTTCCCAATACAACCATCATAAATTGAACATATCCTAAGCTGGCAGTGCACTTGTGACACCTAACCCAGAGTCTCGGTTGCTTGTCCTGGTGGTCACAGGGCTGGCTGGGAGCTGTGGTCACTGCCCCACCCCAGCATTGAGAGAGCCATGTATCACTAGCCCAGGAAAAGAGCAGAATTCAAAATTAGAAATATGGTTCCTATTGGATAGGCAAGGCTTTTACATCATTGCAAAGTTGAAACTCACGAGGTGAAACTCATCTCTAGTCGGGATCATTTATAACGGGGGAAAGGGACACATTGATTGATTGTAGGAGAGCTGAAATGATTTAGTTGCTGCGTTTCGGGCAGAGAGAAATGAGGATGGGGACGCGTGCTGGGGCAGAGGACCAGGAACCTTTGGGGCAAGCCAGCAGTGTGAAGTTTGCTGGGCGTGGGCTGGAGGGGCGAGGTTTACAAAGATGCTCCTGGATGCTGGGAGGGAATGCCAGGCGTGGGGCCCCAGGAGGTGGTGGCACGAGGTCCCGGCCACAGCAAGGTTTGCTGTCGGAATGCTCTCCTTGCTTCTCGCCTGGTGGGACCCAGGCTCTTTGCAAAGATGAGCAGCTGACCTGGTCCTCCCCAGCCATCTTGGACGGAACCAGGGCACCTTGGCTGCCCATGGGGTCTGGCGTGCCTTGTGCAGTCCCCACACTCTGTCTGCGACCTGGCTGCATGCTAGAAGCCTTGGACCATCATGTTCAGAGTGGAGCTGGGAACAACTGAGACAGTCACTGGGTCATCCCAAAGAGGACTCGAAGATCTGGCAATGGGACAACTTTCCCCTCTCTCCACCCACTAAGGGTGAACAGGGAATGTGACAGGATTTGCTTTGGGGCCTCGTTCCTGTTCTCCAGTCACTGACTCAAAGTGTAAGAGGGGCCATTCAATACCATCTAAAGTCAGGACTGTCCTCTGGAAGAGAGGACAGGCCTAGCGGAGTCCAGGTTACTTGTGTTTAACCTAGGCAAAGGCACCGCAGCCCCTTTAGAGGGCTCTCCCAAGACTCCAGCCTCTGCTCAGCCAGACTAGGAAGTGGGGCTGCCGTAGCAACACAGGGGCCTGGCAAGGTCAGCTGTGAAGTGGGGCTGCGATCCCCGCTGGACACCTGCCTGGGCCTCCTCAACTTCCCAGTGGAGAACCTGGAGAGAGGCTGAGAGGGAAGTTGGGGGAGAAGGAGAAGGAGAGAGGCAGAAACAGGCACTGCCAGCTCCTTGGTCATCGGTTCCTCCCCAGGAACAGGGTCCAGCAGACGCCAGGGACTCCCACACCCTTTCCCGGAGGGATAGAGTGGAAGACAAGTTTCTTGGGGAACCCCCACTGGAGGGAAGCCGACTGTCCGCCCCCATGGACAAGAGCCGTTAGGACCCATGAGAAGGTCAGGAACTGCTGTCTGAGGTTGGGCTGCTGAACCTAAAGAAGTCAATTATTAGTTTTTACTATTTTGCTACAAAATAATCAAATTTTGTGGCAAAATAATCAAATTTTTTAAAATAAAAATTAAAAGAGCCTGGGTAGGATCAGTGCTTAAGCACCCCTGGGTTCAATTCCTGGTACCAAAAACAAGAAAAAGAAAAAAGAAATCAAACCACACCATATGATGCACAGTAAACGGTCAGTCTCTGTTCCACCCCAAACCTCAACCCCACTCCACAGAGGCGACCCCAGTGCCTCGCTCCACTGTGCCTCTTTCCCACGCTGGGCAGCCTGTATGCACACCTGGACACACTCACCTCACACGGAATTGTGTCGGCACTCAGCCCCGCTATTCTCCTTATGGGTTGTTTTTTTTTTTTTTTTGGTGTAGGGTTGTTATTTTAAAGAGAGAGGGACAGTGAGAGAGAGAGAGAGAGAGAGAATCAATTTTATTTAGTTTTTCATGTGACTTTTGTTTCTCCGACACTTAGTTGTGTACGCGGGTGCTGGAGTTTGAACTCGTGTGCTCTCGCATGCCGGGCAAGCACCCTAACCGCTGAGCCACCGCTGCAGCTCCTCCTTATGAGTTTTTAATTTGTTACCTGGCTTTCTAGTGGGTGACAGTCTCTCTTTATATATATGATAGGCACACACGTGGACACACGTGCATGCCTTCACGATGGGGCTGTGTTCTGAGAATGCACCCTGGGCTGATTTTATTGCTGTGTGAGTGTCTTAGAGAACACCTGCACGTACCTGCAGGCAAGAGCCTGCCACACACCTGGGCAAGGTGATCCAGCCACTGGCGACTGAGACGCCACGCGGTACAGGAAGTCCCTGTACCCGTGGATACGCACACACCAAGACACATACATTCATATGCAGAAAGGTCTATAATGAGAATTCTTATTCCCAGCATGATTCATTTCTAGAATATCCTTTCAAAGTTTCTTTCTGCACATAGAATTGAATTCAAATATTCTCTCTCCCTGTTTCTACATGAAAAGTAACATTCTGAAAATTATTACATTTTATTTATTTTTTTTTGTACTGGGTCACTTAATCATTAAGCCACATCCCCAGCCCTTTTTATATTTTATTTTGAGACAGGGTCTTGCTAACTTGCTCAGGGCCTCTCTAGGTTGCTGAGGCTGGCTTTGAACTTGTGATCCTCCTGCCTCAGCCTCCTGAGCTGCTGGGATTACAGGTGTAGGCCACTGCACCTGGCCTAAGTGTGTTTTAAAAAAAAAATTTTTTTTAAGGAATGTGCTTTTCCCCTAGTCTGGATCTATCATTCCTAAACTTGCACCCTAAACCTCCACCCTCCCCACCCCATCCCTGCAAAGAACCATTCTCACCAGCAGCTCCGAGCTGCCTGCCTTCCAGCACTGGAGGGATACGCAGCGGAACCCAAGAGACATCTGGTGTTGAGATAACGCTTTTTTTTTTTTTAAGAGAGAGAGGGACAGTGAGAGAGAGAGAGAGAATCAATTTGCTTTAGTTTTTCACGTGGTTTTCATTGCTCTGACGCTTCGTTGTGTCCGTGGTGCTGGGGTTTGAACCCGCGTCCTCGCTCATGCCAGGTACGCTCCATAACTGCTGAGCCACCGCTGCCGCCCCAGCCCCGAGCTGACCATTTTTCCTGGTGAGAACACTTAAACCTACTCTCTCAGAAATTTGCAAGCATACAATACGTTGTCACTAGCTGTGGTCCCCGTTTTGCACGGTCCACCCCTGGAACTCGTGCCTGGCCTCTAGCTGAAATTTTGTAGCCTTTGACCAATGTGTCCCTAAGCCCCAGCCTCACACAGGTCCTGGGTCACCTTCCCACTCCGCGCTCGCTGAGCTCAGCTCCTTTAGATTCATGGCACCTCAGTCTCCAGCTCAACAGAAGCCTTGGCCGTGGGTCTCCTCAGTCCCCAGAGACCGTCCCACTCTTCTTCCAGCAGCACAGCAGGGTCCCACGGTCCAGAACTGTTTGTCTCTTGCTGAAGGAGACTCGGTTCGTGTCCAACAGCATGAACGGCTGAACCTGTCGCGCTGCACCTGGGAACACGTTTCTCTGTACGATGCGTTCTCAAAGGTGGAGGGGGAGAAATGCTGACATGGGAAAGCTCTTGCCACCGCGTCAGTCGCAGTGACTTCCCTCGCTCCGTGCAGTTCCACGGTCCTCTGCCTCGTTCCCCACAGACGGGCAAGGCGGTTCTTTCTAGATTTGTCCTACTACAAACACTGCTTTCGGTTGTGCACATTTTGTGCCCTCTGAGCAGGTGTGGACAACCATAAATGTCTCTCTGCTTTGGGACGTGCCCGGGCAGAGCCTGCTCCCCTCCTGCGCCACAGGGCTCTCGCCTGCTCTGCTACATCAGCTCTGCCTGACACGGGTGGCCCTCAGGAGTCCTAGAACGGCCTGGGTTGGGGTCCTGCTCTTGAGCTAAATCGGGACGAGGCAGGAGACCGTTTGGAACGCCTCCAAACCACCCAGGGGCTCTCTAGAAGCACCCCGCGCCAACCTCAGCTGCCCCCGATCCTAATTTAGCTGGTCTAGTTCAGAGTCACCAAGAGCAGAGCTTCAAGAGTGACAAAGCTGAGGGAGGAAGCCCTGTTGCCTAAGGGAGGCATGGAAGTGATGCCGGTGATGTGGATGTTGGGTTCCTGTCCTCCCGGAGTCGAAGAATGAAACTGAAGGACACCGAGGCAAGCGTAGCAGACGAATTTTATTATAGAAAGTAAAGCACAGGGAAAAGAGCAGACTTCCCCCAGAGTGGCGGAAGGGGACAGAGCCGATGAGGCAGTGAGCTTTGCCCCTTTTATATGACGACCTCTCCTGGATTGGTCACTGCTTCCTTGCCCCTGTACCTAGCACACAGGTGCGGGGAATTCTGGTCCAGTTTTTGATCCATGCCTTAGGCGCCAATAGAAAGAATGTGGTTCCTTGCTTAGCAGCAGGGAGTGTCTGCATCTGGGGCTATCTTGTCAGACCCTCATTAGCACTGGGGGATGTCTTTGCCTTCTCAGGAAAGATGGTCTCCTTATCAACCCACATTGCTCTGCCTACCCTGAGCTGCCTAACTTTTTCTGCCTCAGAAGGATCACATCACTCTGCAAGGTGATTTTTCCATGTCATTCAAAATTTTAAATCTATAAGTCTCTGGGATGAGTAATGCAACAGCTAGAATGATCTCCTGAAGAAATGACCTGGACATATTCATGGAAGATATGGACTGATTGTTGTGTTATGTGGTGAGAGAGGAGAGCAAGGACAACTCAAATACTAATCAATAGGAGACTGGTTTAGTAACCTTGATGTATATATTTTACTGTAGCCATTTTTAAATACTGCAGTGATCATCTACACGTGAACAAGAAAATGTATCCATGATGGATTCAAAGAGAAAAGTAGGCATTATGCTAATGTAATGGAATACTAGACAGCCATGAAAATGGGTCAGTAGTGATCCTTATCAACATGGGTGAATCCCACAGAATACCAAGCCCCCAAAAGAAGCAGTTCACAGGAAAATTCATAGGGCACAATAATATTTATATAAAGTTTTGAAACACACCATCTAACATCATATAAAGTTCAGAGATATTGATAACCATAATAAATAATAGTAAAATGCACATAATAAAGGAGAATGTGAAGCACTAATTTAGGGACTTAGTCATTCCAGAAGGAGGAGAAGATGAAAATGTGAGGTGGGGAGGGGCAAACAGCAGCTGCCACTGTAGTAGTTGTGTTGTATTTCACACACAGACCTGCACTGCCTTGCTCTTTAGCTCTTTGGGAATGAATGAAACATTTTAAATCATTTCCTTAGTAAGTGACAGAGCAGCACATGCCCTGTGATCTTTCAGGACTATTCAGGGCATAACAGTGCTCATGGTCACTCCCAGGCTGCTGTGGCAGCTCTGGGCTTCATGATAATGACCCTGAGGTTATTATCAATCCGTCCTACAGAAGGATGAGTGGATGGATGGGTGGATGTGTGGATGAATGGATGGGTGGATGGGTGGATGGATGGGTGGATGGTAGATGGATGTGTGGATGGATGGATGTGTGGATGGATGGATGGGTAGATGGATGGATGGGTGGATGGATGGATGGATGGGTAGATGGGTAGATGGATGGATAGATGGATGGATGGATGGGTGGGTGGGTGGATGGATGGGTGGGTGAGTAGGTGGGTGGGTGGGTGGGTGGATGGATGGGTGGATGACTGGATGGCTGGATGGGTGGATGGGTGGATGGGTGGGTGGATGGCTGGATGACTGGATGGGTAGATGAATGGATGAGTGGATGGATGGATGGGTGGATGGG
>PVKS010050660.1:0-11448 GCA_004027875.1 Aplodontia rufa
GTTTTGATAATTTATGGTAACACCATTATACTATCATAAAAAATATTTAATTGTCTACGATGGTTAAGTTTCTGTCTCATTTTGACTGGGTTTAGGGATTCCCAGATTGTTGCTAAACTGTTTAAGTTCATCTGTGAAAGTGTTATGGAAAAATATTTCTATTTGAATCAGTAAAAAATATCTGAAAATACTCTCACTAGTTTTGACAGGCATCACCCAGTATATTGAGGGTCTCAACAAAACCAAAAAGGAGAGCAATGGTGAATTCTCTGCTTCTCTCTCACTCTCTCCTTTACTTGGCCTTCCAACTTCTCCTTCCCTCAGAGACCAGAGTTCTTGTTCTGGACTAGGAGTTAAGTCACAGTTTCCTCTGTTTCTCAGGTATTAGGACTCAGACTGTGTTACTCCACTGACTTCCTTGATTTTTTAAACTTGTAGACAGCATAGTGTGAGACTCCTTGGACTCTATAATTGCACAAGACATTCACATGATAAATCTCTTTATTTACTTATCTACCTACCTATCTTGGTATGGATCTGGCTCCTGTTTGAAGGCTTGTTCCTGAATACAAAGGTGTTCAGAGGTGAGATTTGAGGATTTTATTGCATCACAACAGTTCTGACTTCATCAATGCATTAATCCATTGAGGGCTCATGATTTGAGTGGACTATTTAGAGGTAGTAGGAAACTGTAGTTAAAGGGACTGGGTCATTAGGGGTGTAACCTTGCAGACTTTAATTTTTCTATGGTCCTTTCCTCTATTTCCCAGTACTGTGCTGTGAGCAGCTTTACTCCACCTTGCCCTTCTGCTATGATGTTTCTTCCTTAGAGCCATCTAACTATCATTAACTGAAATTTCTGAAACTGAGCCAAAATAAAGCATTCTTCCTTTAAGTTGTTTTTCTTAGGTGTTTATTACAGCAATCACAAACTGATTAACATAATATCAATCTATATAGCTATCTCTAAATCTCCACTTGGTTCAAGTTTCTCTAGGGAATGCTAATACATGTTTTAAAATTCATATGTGCTCTGCTTATTTATATCTCTCCCTCTATCTTCTGGAGACCATTGAATTTTTTTTTACTGTTTTTTATCTCTTTTTTAAAATGTCATATAGGTGAATCATAAAGCATGTACTTGTGAAATTGGTTTATTTCCCTTAGTAATATGAATTTAAATTCTTCCATGTCTTTTTTAATAGTTATATAGCCTACTTCTTTTCAGAGGTGAATAGTGCTTCATTGACTGGATATACTAGTTTATTTATCCATTGAACTACTGAAGGATATCTTCAACTTTTCTAAGTTTGTGCAGTTATTAGTGAAACTCATAAATACCTAAGTGCAAGAAGTTTTTTGAACACGTTTTCAGTACATTTGGGTAAATGCTGGAAATTGAGATTGCAGGTTATTTGATAAAAATAGATTTAATTTTGAAAAACCTATCAAAAAAAGTGTTCCCAAAGTGGCTGTAGCCTTCTGTTCACCCACAACAAATGATAGTTCATGTGGTTCTATATCCTTATTGACAACTGGTCTTTGGAATTTGGCCATTCTAATAGGTATATACTGATATATATCACATTATTTTAAATTAGATATCCTTAATCCATGTGGCATACAGCATTGAACCTTCATATTGAAGTGTAGTTTTATTATTTAAAACATGTACTTTCAACAGTGTTTTTTTCTCCTTGACATATATGCAACTACCTCTGATCCTCATATTTCAGAAAGAAACTCACTGCCATTCTAATTGCTTGTTTCACCTAGGTGATTTTTTTCCTTTGATTGCTCTCAACATTTTATTTTGGTCATTAGTTTGTCCAGTTAAATTACCAACGTCTTCCTTTTTTCTTTGACATACATTTCTTTGTCTTTATCCTCTTCATTCTTCATCAATTTTAATGTTTCATCAAGTTTAGGGATGCTTCAGTTATTATTCTTTTTAGTATTCTTTCATTCCCATTCTTTCCTCTTCTGGAACTGCATGATATAAACATAAAATATTTAATTATTGTTCTTTTAGTATCATTCCATTTTAAATTCAAATTTTAAAGTCTATCTCTCTCTGTATTTAGATTTGGGAATTCTATTGGATTACATTCAGCAATTATAGCCTCTGTGAACTTTGCATTACTACTCTTTCAAGCAAGTTTTATATTATTTTAAAAAATTTCTAGTTTTTAATTTCTTTTTTTCCCATTCTTCTATTATTTCTGAGATTTTTATAGTGTTTTATTTATTTCAAGGAAATTTGCAATTGTATTAAATACATTTTTGTGATGATCTCTTTTTTAATACATGTCTGGTAAATTCATCTTTCTGTTGGAAATTCATTGATTATCATTTCTTGTTCAAGTTATGATTTTCTTACTTCTTAGTTTGAAGGTTAATTTTTTATTGATCTTAGGCATTTTGTCTATGATGTGAGGAGATTCTAGGTCTTTACCCTTTAATTTTAGCAGGCAGCAGCCTTGTTTAGTTTGTTTACATGGGCCTTTCACACTTGTGGACAGAAGTTACAAATGTTTAGTTTTCAGAGTCTTTTCATTGAATTTTTTTCTTGCTTAGCTTATCAAGAATCACTGGAAACTTCTTACTTTGAAAAGACCAAAAGCTAGAATATTTAGTCATACAAAATGCTTTTTCAGAATAATAAGTGTGTGACTCATAAAATATCCTTCATACATCTTAGTGGAAGTCTAGTGTAGACATTGAACCCATGAAACACATATGGAATCCTGGCACAGTTCTTAAATAGTTATACAACTGTATAAATGGCCAGCTTTGAGTGAAAGGAATAAACAAAGTTATAAATGGAAGAAGAATTTCAGATTCTCCAAATTTTACAGACAGTAAAGTAGCAATGGAAATCACGCACTGTAGACATGTGTTGTATTTTATAAAAAAGAATGACATCAAAGTTGGTCCCTCAAGTCTAGATGGCAGAGTTATGAGCCCAGAGGGCAGAGCCCCAAATCAAGAGTATTATTCCTTGTTTTAGAGTTAGTGGAGTTTCTGTGATTGGCATTTGAAGTGACTTGAGACTAATAACTTCTTTTTCCTCCTATTCTCCGTTTTTGAATGGAATTGTCTTCAATCACTATCCCATGCCTGCATTATAATTATAATTTGTTTCTTGGATTTTACACATTTATAAAGGGAGATAAATGTGTCTCAGAATAGATCATATTCACAATCTTGCAATAGCTGATTTAAATGAAGAGTTCAAATTTCTGAGGCAAGGATGAAGATAAGTGTTTTAATCAGCTCTCATGTTGATGTGACTCAAGGACCTAACAAGAACAGTTTTAAGAGGAAAATTTTATTTGAGGGCTCATGGTTTCAGAGGTCTTAGTCCATAGGTGACAGGCTCCAATCCTTGGGGCTCAAGGTGAAGCTGAACATCATGGCTGAAGACTGTGATGGAGGAACACAGATCAAGGCATGGGTTCAGGAAGCAAAGATACTCCAAAGTCACACCCTCATTGACCTTCTCCAGGAAACTGTCTCTGATTGCCAGTTAATTCATATCAGGGGATTGACTCACTGACTAGGTTAAAGCTACCAACAATTTTAACCTGAGCTTCTACATTGTCTCAGGTATTGAGATTTTGGTAGACATCTTTCATCCAAACAAAGACAATAAGACTTTTGGGTTTTTGAGTGTATTTGAATGAAGAAAAAATAATTTTATGTGGAAAGGAAGTGAATTTGGGGGGATACATTTTTGACTGTCAAAGGCAGAATAGAAAGTTTTCAATGATGTTCACATCCTAAACCTAAGAATAAGTGAATGTTTTTTCTTCCAAGGGAAAAGGAAAATTCCAGATGTGAATTAATTCCTTCATTACTCAGGTATCTCCAAAGCAATCACAAGGGTCTTTCTGCTCATATGTGTTTTGGGGAGGTGTGATGGGGACTGTTGGTGTCCAAGAAAGTATGGAGGTTCCAAAACTTGAAGTATGATCAGATTCTCAAAGCTAAACACACAAACAAACCATTACACACAAACAAACCATTAAGGAACACATCCTCACCTACTGTCTCCAGAAAAAAAACAAAACATAGTTCTCCTGTCCAATTAAATTTAGTCTTATGAAATCCATTTTGCATTTCTAATCCCCAGTAAGATCATAAATTGGTGTTGCTATGAGTGGCTAAGTCTGTGATCATTGCCACAACAGCATAGGAAACTTATATACCACTCTACATTCTCTGCATATCCATATACTCATTTTACGTGTTTCTTTAAAATAGTGTGCCAGGGGTTCAATTTATTCTATATGTCAATTTAAGACAAAGGGTCATTCCTATAACTCTAATATATTCAATTGATATTGCTATATTTAAAAATGTTATATTTATTTATTTTTCATCATTTTAGTAAGTTGTTATTTTCAATGATCTTGTCTGTTTATTCTAACTTATCAAGTTTATTGACATACAGTTGCTCATTATATTCTCTTTATATCCTTTATGGTGACTTTACTGATGACTGCTTTGTATTCATATTGATGATAATTTGTAGTTTCTTATTTTTTTTCACCTGTGGTAGTGTTCAAATATATTGATTTTGCCAATCTGCAATGAATATGATGTATCTTTATGTATATGTAAATCATCTAAATTTCTCATTAAAGGAGTGATGGAGGAAGATGGTGAGCTGAAGGGAGGTGGGTTTTCCTGTGGCTCTGAGACTGGATGGGAAAATCCCATTTATCTTCAGTTTTTCAAGGTGCATTCTGGGGAATATATCTATGAACTTCTAGTGCTAGTTTGTGCATTTTTTTTGAGGAGCTGAGCCCTGGGAGTTTCGCGTGGAGAAAAAAAGGGTTTTTATCCATCCGGCCAGGGATGCAGCAGTTTGGTTTTGTTTACATTCTGCTGGCGCAAGGCGGTCGAGCTGCCAGCAGCAAGTGGGCCAGCAAACAGGGGTAAACTGAACAGAGTGAGGAGAAAAAAAAAAGGGATTTTATCCATCCTGACAGGGTCACAGAAGTTCAGCTTTGTTTCTTTCCATTCTGCTGGCTGGGCGGGCTGCAAGTAGCCACATGGAGTGGCTACAGTGGGTGGGGATGCAAGCTGTGCTAGGAAGTGGCCTGCTGAGGTCCCCAGCAGAACTGGCTGCTTGGCAGGAAAGCTGGGCTACTATTCCGAGCCCCGGGAGATAGCTCTCTCTGGCTTTTTAGAGCAGCCTATGAAAACTGGATCAGGAAATGGCCACTGGCTTCAGTCTGATCCAAGAAGAGAAGGCCTTGGCCAGGCCCAGGCTCCACTTTGCTTAGGGGATATTCAGTTTGTGGAATAAAGGGGAGCAATTCCCTGCCCTGTATACTCCCCCCACCCAGAAGGATCATGTGACAAGTTAAAGGCTCTGAGTCTTCTGCCACAAGACACAGTGTATGCATCTCCTAGCAGAGAGAGAATAGAAATCAACCATAATCCTTGCTCATTAAGTCTTCTGGCTTCAGCTCCCTTGGGAAGCTGGCAAACTTCAGGGCTTACCAGAACCAGCCCTCTTCATTGGAAGCCCCTCCTAGAAATCCCAGGAGTCTGAGGACAGTCCAGTTCTTTTTGTGAGATCACATAACCACAGACTGAGACATATTCATATCGAAACCCAGAAGGCCAGTGAACACCTCCTTTCAAAGATCCCAGAGATGCCCTTACTATCTATAATTCCAAGTTTTCATTAAGCATTTTTTACTTTTTATCTAATCTTGCATATATATATATATATATATATATATATATATTTCTTGCCTTCTGTTTATCTTCTGTTCTCAATGTGTATTGGTACAATAGCTGGAACAGTTTATTGGTTCATGGACATCTAAAAATATTATCTATTTTTATTTTTTTTCTTTTGTTTTCTGGATTTTTTGATCTCCTTTTTATGTTTTTATCTTTATTCTCTTTTTTTGTTGCTCCTGTTTGTTTTAGTTTTTGTCTTTGTGTGTTGATTCATTTTCTTGTCCTCCCTCTTGAAAAGAGAGATTCTGGTCCGCACATTTAGTATCAAAAGGATACTGAGCTTGACCTCTTTATTTTACCTACCCATGCTACTACCCTTATGTGATCTCCCAAATCTTATTAATATCTCTTTTACCCCTCCTATATCTTACCACTGCTATCCCTGCGTCCTCTACAGTCCAGTTTTTCTTTCCTTTTTTCTTTTTTCCTTTTTTCTTTAATTTATTCTTTTATTTTATTTTCTCTCTTTTTACTCTTTCTTTCTTGTTCTTTCTCTCTTCAGCAGATCCCATACTCCTTCAATTTCTCACTATACACAATTGGTCAATATAGCAAACTCACTCATATTATCCTTGGGTTGAAATAAACCACACCTTAAATTAACTTCTTCTTCCCTGTACTCTCTCAATTCCTAAACTATATGCTGTTGTCTCTCTTCCTCACTCAAAGCCTTTAACCTACTCACATCCCATTTTTATCTTTTCCTTATTCCTAACTGAATCACTGAATAAATGCTAACATCTTCTCTTTCTTTTTTCTAACTCAGGAACTAAATACTACCTCCCTACCCCACTTTCTTGGATTTCTAGATTGTACTTCCCCCATCTACTGAGGTCCTACAAACTGAAGTGAAGGCCATTCTTCAAAAAGGGTATCTGCTGGCTATCTTAACATACTGTGAGAGCTCTCATGGAAGAAACCACTCCTAAAGGTGCTAATCACAATTGTAATTGTTTTAGTTGAAACTGTTCAGAATATGCACCTATAGGCTCAAATTTCTTCATAGACTGGACTGGAAGCTGTTGAGCTGTGCTTCCCAAGTAGCACCCCAGCCCAACAAAGCACAGGCATAAGAAGCTCCAATAACCTCTACAATAGTAACTAATATAGTTGGTCTTCATGCCACATCCCCTGTTTATGAAAATGAGGAAAAGGGGTAATTACTCACATCCTTACCCTCACAGCTCCCCATCCAAGGACTCCATGGCAGGGATCCTAGATGAAAATCAAGAAACTATGATCAGTAACTCAATCAAGGACTTGAAAGAAGAATTAAGGGATGAGATCAGAAAGCAGTTTCAGGTGATGAGAGACAACTTTCATAAGGAAATAAGGGAACAATTCTATGAAATTAAAGAATGTATTTATAAAGACTTAGACATTCTGAAGAGAGATGTAGCAGAGCTATCAGAATTGAAATATACTGTCAACCAAATCAAATCCTCACTATAAGATACTAACATCAGAGTAAACTCAACAGAAAATAGAACCTCAGTTCTTGAAGAACAAACATCAGATAATTAAGACAGGTTGAGCAATATCGAATTCAAGGAGGACAAACCAGAAAAAAAAACTTATCTTGCATGACCAGATCTTCCAAGTAATATTTGATGAAATGAGAATAAACAACCTGAGAGTATTTGGACTAGAAGAAAACATCGAACAACAAACAGGAGGCATTAAGAACATATTAAATGAAATTATCAAGGAAAACTTTCCTCATATCAAGATTGATCTAGATTACTAAATCCAAGAAGCCTGTAGAACACCAAACAGACCTAACCAAATGAGAAATTCACCAAGACATATCATATATAATGATTAACACAGAATCTTAAGAAAGAATTCTAAAAGGAGCTAGGGAGAAGCCCCAAATCACATTCAGAGGCAGACCAATCAGAATCAGTATGGATTTTTCAGACCAGATAATGAAGGCCAGAAGAGCTTGGAACAATAGTTTTGAAGTTTTGAAAGAGAACACTTTTTAGCCAAAAATAATATACCCTGCAAAACTCAGCTTTAATTGTGATGGAGAAATTAAATACTTCAATAATAAATTTAAGCTAGCATGATACATGAACACAAATCCTGCATTACAGAATATTCTCAAGGACATTCTTCATCCAGGAGAACATGCTAATAATTCTCTTAACCCCTAAAACAAGAGAGTGTCCACAATCATAATACACTCCAATAGAAACACAAGATGGTGCAAAACACAGAAACAATCACAAAGTCTGGGATTCAGATTCCCATATCTAGTCTACCTCTGAATGTGAATGGTCTCAATGCCCCTATTAAAAGACACAATGGGCTTATTGTATCAAAACAAAACAAAACAAAACAAAATACAACCATATGTTGTCTGCAAGTGACACACCTCATACTCAAAAATAGACAGAGTGAGGGTGAAAGTTTGGTAATATGTCTATCAGGCCTGTGGCCCAAAAAACCAAGCTGAAGTGGTGATCCTAATATCTTATAAAGTTAATTTTGATCTAAAGCCACTCAGAAAGTACAAAGATGGACACTACATCATACTAAAAGGGATAATTCACCAAGAAGACATAACGATAATTAACATTGATGACCCCAATCACAATACCCCAAAACACATGGAAAAAACACTCAAGGACATTAAACCCCTCACTGATCTCAACACAATAATACTGGGGGACTTCAATATACCATTATCAACATTGGACAGATCATCGAAAAAAGAATCAACAAAGATATCTCCAATCTGAACATCTGTATTAATTAATTGGTCTTATCAGACATCTACAGAATATTGCATCCTAATTTGCCTGAATTTACTTCTTCTCTGTAGTTCATGGATCCTTCTCAAAAATAGACCACATACTAGTCTACAGAGCTAACTTTAACAAATTTAAGAAACTGGATATAATCCCATGAATCCTTTCAGATCACAATGCATGGGCTTAGCAATCAACAACAACAACAACAACAAACAAACAAACAAAAAACAACAACAGAAGCTACTCTTGGAAATTGAATAATACCCTTTTAAACGAAGAATGGATAAAAGACTAAATGAGATCAGAAATCAAGAAATTCTTGGAAATGAATGAGAAAGATGAAATGACATATTAAAACCTCTGGGATAGTATGAAAGCTTTCTTAAGAGGTAAATTTATAGCACTGAGTGCATACATCAAAATCTGGAAAGAGCCCAAATAAATAATCTTATGCTCCAACTCAAACTCCTGAAAAAAAGGGAACATTCCAATCCAAAAGCTAATAGAAGTCAGGAAATAACAAAAATCAGAACTGAAAACAATGAAATTGAGAACAACAACAACAACAAACAATACAAAGTATCAATAAAACAAAGAGTTGATTCTTTGAAAAAATAAATAAGATCATCAGACCTGGGTATCCTGCTTCCAGGTGCCCTTCCACCTTGCAGAGTCTCTGCTCTTCTTTCTAAATAAATCCTACTCATGTCACTCCTCCTTCCATGGTTGTCCATGGATTTTATTCTTCAAATTCGTGAGACAAGGACCCAGAAGATTAGTGCTGAATTCCCGGGGTGTGTTTCCACACAAAGAGCTGCAACATGTCATGGAAATCCCAGCTTTTAGCAGGGTAGCTGCTAACACTTTTGAGCTGCAGAGACCTGAGGGACCTGCAACAAGCCCAAATTCTCAGTTATAACTGAGAAGAGCTGCAAACACTGAAAACAGGCTACTTCGGCTACAGAATTCTGTAGCCAGACCCTCTTCATTCACCAGCGGGAGCAGAGAATCCGGCCTCATCTGAAAAACCCTGCATCATTTTGGTTCCCTGACAGGGAATTCTCTTCAGAAGGGTGAGTAAAATGGACAAATACTTATCACTTTTTCTTCTGGGAGTCCTATACTCCATTTGGTACACCTTACCTCTATCAAAACACCAGGATCCTGCCAGGCAATTAACAGTAACTAGCACGGCTGCCGGACTTAAGACCCAGGGGACAGGCTTTGCTGGAATGAGACTTATCAATCCCTCCTGGCTTGGGGGAGAGGATGTTGATTTGCTCTTGCTCCAGTTTCCTTTCATGGAGGTCCGCTTGATGGAGAAGCTGAGGTCTCTACTAAGGGCACCCTAGTTCTCTGGCTGGGGCTACTCCCCAGTGTGAACACCGGGTCTCTTGGAGATGGCCAAAAGCCAATTGGTCACATGTGGAAACTCCATCTGCCCTTGAATCTTTCATGGCTTCTCACCTGATGATAGAGGCAGGCTTCACTAAGATGCTCCTCAGGCTAAAATCTGAGACTACTCTGGGGCAGAGCCTTGTCCACCAATCTATCAGTGTGTGAGCAAGTTCACCTCTACTTTAATCTTCTCTGTCACTTTGCCTTTTCTCTGTCTGATAGAAAGCTTAGCCTTAAATTCCGTTTTACTGACCTCCGGTTTTGCTAGTTTATGTTTCACTAGACTGTAGGAAAAGATTCTCTGGTCCTTCTAGAAACAGCAATATGGCTCTTAATTTGATATAAGACATTTTTATCCATTCTTCCTCACCATCTATTAAGTTAGCAGTTTCAGGGTTCAAATCTAAAACAATGGGGACACAACTCCTGGCTCTAAACTTAATCCCTTTTATGCATCAGCTAGGAAAGGACTTTAGAAAGGCAAATATGGTTATCAGGAAAGACTTATAACTTGCCAGGGGGGCACATTGTTCTATTGGCCTCTTAATACCCATCCCAGTTACCAGTGCTTCTATACATAAGGGTAGACACAGCAGGGAATTTTCCATCAAGGGAAAAAGAAAAAGGCGGTTTTGGGTTATGTGTTGATAAGAAGCAACTAAATCCAGCCTGCCCAAACCCTAGCCAAACCTCTATACATGGTTGCTAATGCTTTGAGGAAGATCAGATAAAGGAGACTTTTAAACAAGGGACCTTGAGTAATGTGCCGGTAAGGAGCGGCTAAATCTGACCTACTCAAGGGTCCCCAGCAAACTTCAAATGTTGGCCGCTAACTTTGAGGTTCACAGGGGATCATGGGATGCCTCAATCTAATCCAGATATTGGAGGGATATCAAGGGATGCCTTCTCCCCCTTTGTCCTTCAGATGGGTAACACACCATCTGGTTCAAGTACTCCTTTGAGATGCATTCTGAAACACTGGGATGGCTTTGACTCTCAAACATTGAAGAAGAAGCACCTAATATCTTTTTGTACCTGAGTTTGGCCTGAATACCAGCTGGATGATGGAGAAAGATGGCCCCCTGAGGGAAGTATAAACCATAATGCTATTTTACAACTAGACTTATTCTGTAAGAGGGAAGGAAAATGGTCAGAGGTACCTTATGTACAAGTTTTTTATTTTGCCTTAAGAGACAACCCAAAGCTATGCAACCAGTATAAAATAGATACTGCCCTATTGGCAGCTCTAACAGGCCCCAAGAAAGCAACCTCCTTTAAAGAATCAAATACAACAAAACCTTCCACTTCTAGGCCTTTAAGTCTTTATCCAAGGCTACCACCAGATGCCCATCATCTAGGGGGAATACAGAACCAGGAAAACCTCATTCAAGCTTCCTTCTAACTTTACAAGCTGTAGGAAGTCCTAGAGGGCTTACTAAGGTGCAAGTCCCCTTCTCCCTACAGGACTTGAAACAAATTAAGACTGATTTAGGGAAGTTCTCAGATGATCCTGATAAATATATAGAGG
>PVKS010050661.1:0-11451 GCA_004027875.1 Aplodontia rufa
CCTTGACCATCCCTCACCCTAGATAGACAATATATTCACTTTGTTCAATATAAATTAATATAAGAATGTATACAATGAAAAAACTCTCCTTTCTATCTGTGTTCATTAGTCACTGAGTTACACACACATATTTTTACCCCTTTTGTAAAATAGTAGTACATTATGTTTAATTTTTGTTTTTCACTTGATATAAATTATAGTTATCCTATATGAGTACACAGAACCTCCTCATTTTTCATAAGTACGTTTTATATCATTGTGTTTATAAGACACAACTTAATAACTAGTCCCCTAATTTATTATTATTATTTTTTTAAAGAGAGAAGGACAGTGAGAGAGAGAGAGACAGAGAGAATCAATTTTTTTTAATTTAGTTTTTCACATGGCTTTTGTTGCTCTGACACTTAGTCATGTATGTGGGTGGTGAGGTTTGAACCCACGTACTTGTGCATGCTGGGCAAGCGCCATAACCGCCAAGCCACCGCTCCAGCCCAACCAAGTCCCCTGTTGATTTAGGTAGTTTTCTTTTCTTTTCTTTTTTTTTGCTGCTACAAACAGTGCTGCTAAGACACACAAATTTGATTACATATCCTTTCACAAATAAGGGATTAATTCTAAAATAAATTACTGGAAATGGTATTGCTGGATCAGACGGTACACATAAATTTTTATAGATATTGCCAAATTACCCCTCCCAAATTTATGTAATTTAGCCTCAGTTCAGCAATATACAAGAAGATCTATCTCTCTATAGTTCCACCAATACTATTAGGAAAGTTTTGGATTTTTCCCAGTATAATAAAAGAAAGTGATCTCTCAACGTACTTATAATTTGCATTTCTCTCTTTATAAATGTGAATACACTTTTTATAGGTCTGGAGAATCATTTGTCTTTTCTTTGACCAGTGCATTCACATCATTTGCCCATTTTCCTACTGGATAATTGGTATTTTCATATTTACTGAGCTCTTTATATGTTAGGGAGATTAGCTCATTGTCTATACTATGACTTGTGTTATTTTACCTACTTTGTCATTTTTTTTTTGCTGAGTGTGATATGTATGTATGTGCATTTATGTGTTTGTGTTTTACAGAGATCCATGGTTTTATTTATTTTTAAAAGAGAGAAAGAGGGATAGTGAGAAAGAAAAAAAAGAGAATCAATTTTATTTAGTTTTACACGTAGCTTTTGTTGCTCTGTTGTATATGTGGTGCTGGGGTTTGAACTGGGGTCCTTGCTCATGCCATC
The DNA here is from genome assembly GCA_004027875.1 of Aplodontia rufa. Lineage (NCBI taxonomy): Eukaryota > Metazoa > Chordata > Mammalia > Rodentia > Aplodontiidae > Aplodontia > Aplodontia rufa. The sequence goes on from PVKS010050661.1 coordinate 1,250, forward strand.
CAAGTGCTGTAACTGCCAAGCCACTTCTCCAGCCCTGCTTTTTGTTTTTGTTTTTTTTTTACATTTAAACATTTTACTCATGTGAAATTCATCCTGATGTATGGCTTGTGATATAAGATTCATGTGTATTTTTTCCAGATGGTCTCAGAAGTATGTCACAGCATCATTTTCCTCAATGATTTGCAATGATACTTTCATTATATGGTAGTTCTCCTTTATCTGCATTTTCACTTTCCATAATATCAATTACTTACATTCAACCAGTCTGAAATATTAAATAGAAAATTCTAAAAATTAATAGTTCATGCATTTTAAATAACTTTATGGTACTATACTATTATAGTTGTTCCATTTTATTAGTTATTATTGTTAGTCTCTCACCATGTGTGATTTATAAATTAAACTTCATCATAGGAATGCATGTATAGGAAAAAACACAATATATGTAAGGTTTTGTACCATCTGCAGTTTCAGGCATCCACCGAGGGTCTTGGAAGGTATCCTGTTTGGATAAGGGAGGAACTACTTACTATTTACTGAATTCATATGAATATATGGACTTGTTTCTGAACCTTCCAGTAGTCTCCCAAGGGTCATTTTATTCAAATATCAAAACTAAATTATATTAATTATAGAGGCTTGATGCCATATTTTTATATCTGAGGGCTGGTGTTCTCTCAGCGCTCTATTTTTAGATTTTTTTTCTTAGAGTTCTTGCTTATTTTTCCACAAGAACTTTAGAATCACTATCTAGTTTTTAAAACTTATTCCATCTATTTTCATTATAGCAAATTTATAATTAGATTTGTTGAGAATTGACTTTTTTGGTACTGGGAATTGAACTTAAGGGTGCTTTACCACTGAGGTACATCCCTAGCCCTTTTTAATTTTTGTTTTTAGACAGACTCTCACTAGGTCTCCCTTGCTGGTCTCCAACTTGCAATCTTCCTGCCTCAACCTTCAGAGTAGTTGGGATTACAGGTGTGTGTCCCATGCCTGCTTGAGAATTGACTTTTCAAATGTTGAATTTTGTTATCTAAGAATGTGAAATGCCTTTTAATTTGTTCAGCTTTTCTTTTGTGAACTTCAGGCATGTTTTGACCTTCTCTTTGTATGAATCATGTATGTTTCTTGTTAAATACATTACTAAATATTTTATCATTTTGTTGCAGTTGTAAATTGGATATTTTCTTATGTCTTTTAACTGGAAGTTATTGGTATAAGAAAACTGTTGATTTGTTTAATATTAGTTTTATACACTGTTACTGATTAATAATAGTTTTTCTTTTAATGAGCTTGTGTTTTTCAGACATACAGTCCTATAACTTGCAAAAATGAGTAGTTTTGACACATCCTTTCTAATTTTTTTTCTTTTTTTAAAATGCTGTGCTAGGGATCAAACCCAATACGTTATGCATGCTAAAAGCAAATGCTGTACCACTGAGCTATACCCCTGAGCCCTATCCTGAATAATTTTTATACCTCTAATTTATTCTTCTTATTTAACCATGGTAGTTAATACAACTGCTACAATATTGTGGCATCCATGTTTTATTTCTGTCGTCAGTGGAAAGGCAGAAATATATCAATTGCGCATAAGTTCTTCTGTTTGCTTTAAAATAGATTTTGATTTATTTTAGTCTTCTTAGAAATGCATCTAATGCAGAAAAAGTATATTATTATATAGAAACAGTGGATTAGTAAAGTTTTTAAAAACAGAGTGTAGTAGGGAGAATAATGTTTTCCCTTCCCTCTCTGAAAGATATCTGTGTTTTCAGTCCTAGAACTTGTGAATATGTGAGGAACATGGAACAGAGAGCTTGATTTTCTTTGTTTAATTTTTCAAAAGAAAAATTGGTAATGAAACAAAATTTTAAATTCTCAGCAATGCAGTTGTGACTAAAAATGGTTAAATACATTAACACACATGTGTTTAGCCTCTTTTGGGTGGAGTTGGCAGCCGAACCTGGAAAGGAATGTTTAAAGTACTTTCTTAGTCATTCTTAAGCTTTCCAGTGGAAAGTGTCTTATAAAATAAAAACAATGGTTTAAAACAGCAAATTCAAAACCAGCATGTATTTGGGCATATAGATAATGCTATTTATTGCCAGCATGGCAGATTGACACAACATGGAAATTGCCTATATTTTCACCTCTTATTTTGTATGTGCATAAATGATTTGAGGAATAACTATACCACTATCTCATCTTTGTTTTCTTGAATGATTCATACCTAATTTTATGGATGTAAAGTCTCTTCTATATGTCAGCAGTTTTCTTCTCAGTCAATAAACACTCTTCTTATTTTTGGTCATACAATTTATCCCAGTGCTTTTAGTTGCAATAATAAATGCTTGTGTGTCTAAGTTTATCTACAACTTTCACAAAAGTTCATAAAAGTTTTAGTCTGTTACAATGCAAAATTAGTTATTTGGTTGCTTTTTCTTTAAAGAAAGAGGGACTAAATATATTGTATTTTTCAGGGTGATGATGGAACTCCAGGCCCACCAGGACCAAAAGGAATAAGAGTAAGCAATATTTGCTGTATATCAGGTGCTTTGTTCTGGAAATAAATAAAAAGTAAATGAGCTATTACGAGAAAACTGAATAAGAACCATCTTCAAATTTAGGGAGAAAAAATTCTTTATTTTAAAAGTTCATGAAATTTGATATATGCCTATAATTAGCCTTTTTTGAAAGTTAAAATATTTAGATGTCTGATTAAATGAATATCAGATGAGTTTAAAGTAGCTTATGGTTAAGAAACATGAAAATGTTAATTTCAATTTATTTTTCACTTTCTACAAAATCTCTATCATTTAATCAACTCAAACCAGAACTTCCCAAGCAGTGTGATCATGTCAGCCAGCTGGGGTTCAGGGGGCTAGTCTCCCTAGGCTGTGTAGTCTCCATTTTACCATGTGTAAATGTTATAAAATTGTGTATCTTGAAGAAGTTTGCTTTAAACCACTATGTTAAGTAATAACTGCTTTTGGAAGAATATAGCATTTCCTCAGTTTTAACTTGCATGATTTTTCAAGTTGTACAGTTCTGAAAATCAGAACGCATCTCAAAACTAAATGCACATTTAGTATAATTTTCTTAAAAGCCTTTAGGTTGACATACATTTGACTGTTTTCTAGAATTAAAAGAAAATAGTTTTAAAATAGTACTGGCTTTTTGAAGGTCAGATTTAACATTTCTGAGACTCAGTTTGTTCCTGTGTTAGAGAATTAAACAGCATAATCCCTGTAGCTCTGAAATTCTGTCTTTATAGACTGATGGTGGTCCCTTGACTATAAAACACATGATAGGGACATGACATATGTATGTGTATGATAAAAAAAGCTTAACATTCTGATCTTTTGGACTTCAAAAATTCAGTAAATGTACAAATCTTACATAAACATTAAAATTAATCTGTTTTTACATATACTTTTTTACAAATCATAGCATGCCTTATGTGCTACTTAAGATTGATGTGAGTAGGGTACTGGAAAAGCAAAGAGACAACTGAAAACCCTTAGTTTATTTTAGCAAACATTCTTCTTTGTTTTTCTGTAATAAATGGTTAACAATATAGTATGAAATGTCTTCATAATAAAATTTCATAATAGTTACAGCTACCATTAACTATATCCTAAGCACTGCAGAGACTAAAAAGAACTAGCCATTCTATAAGTTCCCATTTCCAAATGTCTGGCAGTATTTGGATAGTCCATGTCCCTCAACTACAACATAAGAAGTGCTTGGGAAAAGGTAGCCTAATATTTCCAGCATCCTCAGATCTCAACTAATAGGTAATTTGTGAGAAGCAGTTTATAAAAAACCCATTGTGGAAATTCTAAAGTATGCACAAATGTAGGGAGAATATAATGTAATGAACACCTATGTAACTATCTCCAGCTTCAAAAAAATCAACATTTTAACAATTTTGTTCAGTCTCTCCTTCCACTACTTATTTTTTGAAATGTTTAATATAAATCTTTCACATCATTCATTCCACTAATGAATACTTCATTGTATCCCTGTAACTGATAACCATATAATCACTTTACCATTGTCAAATCTTAACAAATTAGGAGCAATTTTTTGGTATACTTTAAAACTCAGTTCATATTCAATTTCCTTGATTGTCTCAGAGATGCCATTTTACAATTGATTTGTTCAAATCATAATCCAAGCAAATTCCATGTATTGCCTTTGGTTGCTATGTTTCTTAAGCCTCTTTTATTATGCTATTGAAAAAACTGGGCCGTTTGATTTGTACTGCATTTCACATTCTGAGTTTGGCTGATTATTTCTTCATGGCATCATTTAAATTGTTCCTCTGTCCCCTATATTTCCTACAAATTATATGTTACCTTGCAAGAGATGTTAGAGTAGTTTCTGGGGATACAAAAAGAGCTATACATTTAAGATTTGTGTATTTACTGCCTTTAAATCATACTGCAATAAAATCAAATAGGAAAACAAGAACTTTATAGTTAGTGTCATACATTTAATTTTGAATTACATCATGATGCACAAATATCTGGCTATCCTACTTTCTGAGACTGGGCCTAATCACTGGTCTTGGGTACTGTAAACCTGTTTCTTGAATCAAAAATTTCCACACCAACTTTCACCCAGTGGTCTACGATCCATTGAAAGTCATTATTTTTTTGAGAGTTACAAAATGGTGATTTTTAAAAATACTTTTCAATCCTTATTTTAGCTGTAACTTTAATAGACTAATGAGTTGCTATGCCAGCAACATCCAGTGGTGATCAAAGGAGACTTTTTTTGTGAATTCTTTATGATAAACACAGAATTTTATGTTTCAATCAATTATAGTCATTATTCTTTTTGGAGCCTAGATCGTCCCATCATTACCTTGTGGGAGTACCTCCAAGTTCACTCATGTTCTGTGCCCTTTTGACAAAACTCTGCTATCTTTGATGATTTCCTTGCTTTCTGGCACAAGACCTTTCAGGCTCATCTTCCACATTTTTTCTATAGTTCTCGCCATAAAAATGCTGCAGTTACTAAACTTAGATATCATATTTGTTTCATAATTTCTAGTGTATCTTGGGGGTAGATTCATAGAAGTTAGCTGCTAGTTTAAAAGGTTATAACATGTAATTTTGCTAGATATTTCTGCTTTCATAATATTTGAATCCCCACTAGCAGTGTATGAGAGCATCTTTTTTCCATAGCCTTACCTATAGAGAATGTTGTCAAACTTGTATTTTTGCCAATTCTGACAGGGAAATACAATTGAAGGTCTTTGGGAGTGATCACATTAATGTCCTTAGAGGCAAATACATTTGCTACCTCCCTTACTGAATTCATTATGCATTGCAAACATAGGAGAACTTTACCTGTTAGAAGAGACATTTCATCCAGTACTTTGCTTACTCCTACCAAGTGCAATGAAAACAATGTTCCCTAAAAAAGGAGTTACTTCCTAAGTTTTCTGCAAAGGAAACTTTTAAAACTCATGTGTTTTTACTCTAATGTTTAAAGAACAATGAATGGTAATACCCAGTCCATATCTAGTATAAACATAATTTTGATAATACTCTCAGGTGTAGAATATTATTTTTATTGTTATGTTTGTCATTTGGTTTAAAGAATTCATTTGTTCTTATAGGGTCCTCCTGGACTTCCTGGATTTCCAGGGACACCAGGTCTTCCTGTAAGTATAGTGCTTGCCTACCATGTGTGAATCCCTGGGTTTGATCTCCAATACTACACAAAGATAAAATAAATAAAATCCCTTAAAACAGTAATCTAAGAAATAATACCTTTTATCCCATTTCAAAGGGAATGCCAGGCCAGGATGGAGCCCCAGGACCTCAGGGTATCCCCGGATGCAATGGAACCAAGGTGATATTTCTACAACTTAATATTAGTCCATATACTTGATAATAGTAGAATTGAAAATCTAAAGAAACAAATATGAAGAAGTTGAAGACAAGATATAATGTCTTCATGTCTAGGATATAGGGTGTATTTTGACTTGACATTTTCAATATCATTTAATTAGCTGGAATAATTATAAGTGTAATAATAAGTGTAATTAGCTGGAATATTGCATTGAGTTAAAGATTACTTACCAAATCCTTTTTTTTATTTTGCTATGGTGTATAGTAGGATGAGAATAAAAAGGAATTAGGATATATATGTTTCAAATATTATATCAATGAATGATAATTGGGAATACCATTTATTAAGTTTGCCTGTTTTTAGAAACCAGGTACAACTTAAGATTTGGAATATTTATGTTTTAATTTTTTTAACTTGCCAAACTGCTGGTATGAAACTAGAAACTATTTTCCATCAGCCAAAATAACACTTATAAAAGAAAAACAAATCTTTAGATATGGCCAACATTGTTTTCCTGACCAACTTTTCCTTTTTTAGTTGACTGTTTGGATTTAATGTAAGGTGACAGATAACAAAAAAAAATGAGGAAAAATTTTATTTTTCAAACTTACATATTGTAGCCTCTCTTCTTATTCCCTTACTTTTCTCCTTTTCCTTTAGGTTAATGCAATATATTCTCCGTATATCTGTTTGGCATTTTCCATTTTGCACATAATGTTCTGTAAAACTATTTGTGAAATACCCTACATTTTTCTATTTAACAGAGTGTATCAAATTTTATATTAGGGCATATATTTAAAATAACTTGAACAAAGTTTTGCATCACAATGGCCATATTTTCTGATAATTTCTATAGTACACACTCAAAAGCAATGTGATTCTTTTTACTTCCATTAGTTCTCTAGGTCATTATGACCTTTGCCAATGATGAAGAAGATGATTTTTAAATGCTTACTTGTGATCTTCCTTTCAGCTGGAGCAACCTTTAGTGATAGGACCACTGGGGGAATTAGTTTACGTGAAACATTTCATGTTAAAGTAGATTACATTCTTGTAACCTGTTCTGGTTATTTGTTGGCATTTTTGTTGTTTGTTTGTTAGCTTGCCTTAAGAAACAAACAGACCACTAGAAAGTTTTAAATTTGAAAGATAAATATATCTACAATAAGTATTCTGTGTTATATGGTTAAAGGGATCTTGCTTTTTTCTTTTTTGTAAAGCAGTAGATCTAATGATTAATTTGTATTTCAGGCCAGCAATTATGTGAACAACAAATTTTAAACAAGTTTAATGGATTTATTATGCATATTTTCAGATTAGATTATTTTCTTATATTTCTCATTGCATAAGTAAAAGAATGAACCGTAGAGTTGAAACTACAGTCTGTGAGGGTTTTTTTCTGTCTTTCAAGTGTGATGTTCAAGCCACTTTCTTTATGGGCCTACTTTTTCTATGTGTAAAAAGTGGAGAGAGGGGTATTGGACAATTCAAAGGCATAGGGATGTAATTTTACTCTTTTAAACCTTCTGACATGGTTGCTTCTAGGATTACTGTAGCATATAGGTATTTGAAAAGAGGTTGCATTGGGGTTCTTCTACAGCAATTTTAGCTTTTGTTTTCTAAACCAAATGTTCATATTAGTACTTTATAGTAGTGAGTGGGGAAAATTCGGTGCCTAGAAAACATAATAACCTACAATTGCTAGAACTATTGCTACTATTGTCCTCTTGGTGGTATTAATGGCTTTCTTTCTTACCATCTTTTCCTCTTTACAAAAATAATTTGAAATAGTTTTCAATAAAAGAAAAATGCAATAGGGCAGTTAAAATAAGAATCTATATAACACATGGGCAGGAAATTGGGGCAAATCATTAACTATTAAACATGATGAGAGTTGGCAATCCATGGTGTGATGGGTTCAAAATGGATTTGTCAGAAGAAAATGACAAGGGAAGAGATTATTTTCTTTATTGCTAATAGGGATGGATGAGTAGGGAGGGATAAAAGTGTCTTAGTATGTTGAATTGATTTGGATAGTTGATACTGAAGTAATTGGAAAGTGAAAGCTAATGAATTTTTGGCAATCAGGCATGTTTCAAAATGCCAGACATTCAACATGTTTCTTTTTACAGAAATCTTTTCAATAAGTCATTGTTTGTTGATATAGTTATTCTTTGTTTCTTGTTCCTCCATGCTCTTTATTTTAACTCCTTCTAGGGAGAACATGGATTTCCAGGCAGTCCCGGTTTTCCTGGCTTACAGGGTCATCCAGTAAGTTACAAAATTCGGTATTATAGTGAACACAGGAATTAACAGAAGAAGCAAAAGTGTAGAGAGTGAATTAATGCATTTATATATACACCATAAAGAAGTATATTTGAAAGTAATAAAACAGAGTAATTTTTCAAAAAAGAAGAAGTTGGTCAAGCAAAAGCAAGGATTCTACGTTATCTACTATAAATGTTCTCTCTTAAGTATCCTAGGATGCATCATACTCAGAAATGATCTTATAGCAGTTCATATTCTGTTTAGAAAGCATTGTGTTCCTTTGTTTACTCCCCTCTCATATATATAAAATAATTCATTTTCTTCTTAATAATAGGGACCTCCTGGGATTCCAGGTATGAAGGTAAGTGTCTTATACTAAGAAAGTAAATGTTTTGAATAAAATATTTTAAAGTCTGCAACTTCAGTAGGATAACAGCTCAGACTTGTCTCAAAAAATCGATGCTTCTAGAAATTGTGCTAATGTACACATAGAAGTTGTCCTTGAGAAGTCCTCTCTGGTCCTCTGGCTTTATGTACATTCTATATACTGATGCACTTGAAAATGTATATATTGGACTCATTTTTCTGATACCTTCAGTCCTATCTTATTATACTTTGATAAGTCAACAGTCTGCTTTCTTTAGAAGTACTCTTCCCTAGGTTCTGAGGCACTCTACTTTTCCTGATTTTTCTTTTGAATCCCTTACTATTTTGTAGTCTTCTAGGCAAGCTAATTCTCTTCTATCCGGTAAGACACAGTTCTAACACCTTTTTCTTTTCTATTTTTAGCAATTTTCTTAATGTCCATAGTATTGATTGCTATGAAGTTGCTGGATACCCACATTTATGTCTCCAAATCAGATTTTTCTTCTGAGTTAGATGCATGTGTTCAGCTATTGCCCTGACATCTCCATTCAGATATCCTTCAGATATACAAATTAACTTGTTTCAAATTAACCTATCCCCCCAAATAAATCTGGTCTTCCCTCTGGCTTCCAATATCTAGAATTTGCATCACTATATGACACTTTTACACAATTCAAAACCAGAGATTTAGTATTCACATACCTCTACATTCCATTCTGTCACTGAATACCATTAAATTTGCCTTACAATATATCTTAAATTCATAATTCATGCACTCTTCTCGATCTCCACTGTCACCCTTAAGGGTGACATCTGACTTAAGGGCTCATCTGAACTACTGTAGTAACTTTATTCTTTTTTGCTATTATCCTTCATATCTCAACCTGATTTATTCTTAAGCAACTAAGACTGTTCTTTTTTTTTTTTAAGAGAGAGGGACAGTGAGAGAGGCAGAGAAAGGGAGAAAACAACTTTATTTAGTTTTTCACATGGCCTTAGTTGCTCCTACACTTAGTTTTGTACGTGGTGCTGGGGTTTGAACCTGGGTCCTCGTGCTTGCCAGACAAGTGCTGAAACCACTGAGCCACCGCTCCAGCCCCAAGACTGATCTTTATACAATGTAAATCAATAATTAGTCTCCCTGATTATAAACCTTCAAGTCCTTCCCACTTTGTGTCTAAAATACAGTCCACATTCCTTTCCATGGATTTTAAGACCTGCATGTTTTGGTGCCTGCCTCATTTACAGTCCTTGTCTTTAATATTCACAATCAAATCTCAACATAAATTTTGTTATGCTTAATTTATAAGTGAGGAAAAAGGCTCATTGTGATATAATAACTTTACAACACTGGTGGCTAAGAGAGATGATAGCACTTGCTTTAACAAAATCTAAGATTTATACCCCTCACCATTAAGTGTGTTTCCTGCTATGCATGCTGCGGGACTCCTGCTTATCTTTAAATTAAAACACAAGTGATGTGAATCCAAATTTAAGAAATAGACCCACGTACAATGTGCTGACCAAAATAAAATTTTTAAATTTATTTTTATTAGTGCATTATAGTTTTACATAATGTTGGTATTAGTTGTCACATATTCCTGGATGCACACAATTTAGCAATACAATTTGTTCAATATCCCCCGGCCACACACATCCCTCTACCTCCCTCCTCCTGTCCCCTGATCACTTGCCTT
>PVKS010050662.1:0-11453 GCA_004027875.1 Aplodontia rufa
GGAGTAAGAACTGAGAACAACTTCTGCATGAATATAAACATTAGGGAGTGATATTCATTTTAAAAAAAAACTTATTTGATCTATTCACACAGAATGGTCCTTTAAAATAGTCATCCTGGAAAACTAAAACTTCTTCCAAATATTGTCTAATGCTTGTAATTCCTCTTTGAAAATTGTATTTGCAACTAACTTGTACTCTTCTCCACTTCTGGTTTCCTTTGGCTATAATGGTTTGACCAAATAATGGTGTTCCCAGCTTTATCTCATACTTGCCAGTCGGAATTACTTTCTTTTTAAAAAAAAAAAAAAAAATTTTTTTTTAAAGAAGGAGGGACAGCGAGAGAAAAGAGAGAAAGAGAGAATCAATTTTATTCAGTTTTTCATGTGGTTTTCATTATTCTGAAGCTTCATTGTGTACGTGGTCCTGGGGTTTGAACTTGTGTACTTGCATGTGCGAGGCAAGCACCGTAACCATAACTGCTGAGCCACAGCTCCAGCTCCTAATTTTTTTTTTTAAAGAGAGAGGGACAGTGAGAGAGAGAGAGAGAGAGAGAGAGAGAGAATATCAATTTTATTTAGTTTTTTCATGTGGCTTTTGTTGCTGCGACACTTGGTACTGGGGTTTGAACCCGTGTCCCTGTGCGTGCAAGGCAAGCGCTGAAACCACTGAGCCACTGCTGCAGCCCCCAATTTACTTTCAAATGATTTCAGTTGTTTCAAAAAAAAAAAAAAAAAGAGTCAAATCACTTATGGAGGAATGTTTGAGGCTATGGAGAATTTTTTGAAAAATCTGTAACAGGCTCTAGGGACAAATTTTAATTGTTGTGAGCCATGGTAGCATGGTTGGAAAAAAGGAGTGCCACTTAGATGTGTAAGCTGTGATTTATTTAGACAAATTACAAATAAAGTTAATTTTACTATTTTCAGTTACCCAGCATGTCACACTAACCCCTCTTGGCACTCTGTGCCTGGCTGGTGGCTCTGGGTTTCTCAGCTGAGATGGAATCCGGAAGCTCTCTAAGAGCCTGGGTTCCATTTGGTAAAACAGTACTTGCGAGGATGGGACTTCATGAAAACCTAGTACTCTCATGGAGACCGCAGCACCTCCTTCACCATTCAGGAGCTCTTTGTAGGCTTCTGATTTGAATCCAGGAACATTGGTGTGGGGCATTAAGTGAGAACCACGGGATGAGAGCAGCAATATTGTTAGGGGTCTCAAGTTTTACTTCAATTAGCTCAGTGTGGAAAGAATAATGGAGGGGCAGGAGTGGGCGCTTGCCTGGCATGCGCAAGTATGCGAGTTCAAACCCCAGCACCACTTACACAGCAAAGTCTTGGAGCAACAAAAGCTGCATGAAAAACTAAATGAAAACTTGTTTCTCTCTTTCTCTCACTGTCTCTCTCTCTTTAAAAAAAATGGAAAGAGAAGATAAGAGTAGTCAAGAGAACAATGCGCTGATGAGTGTTTGTCTCCTTTGTCTTCCTTCTGTTGTTCCCAGGGTGAGGAATTTCCCCTGGGCAATGGCGGTGTTGGGAAACTAATTTCTTTGGTACTTTGCCTCACGTCAGCAGACAAATCATTGATTCTGCCATTTCTCGTCCATAGAAGTTTGCTAAACCCCTTGCACCTGGAATGGAGCTAAGAAACTTCTAGCATCATGGTAGGTGATCAGCTCAAGCTTGGTGTGAACTGATGTCAGTGAAACAAGGGACTTTTCAATTGGGATAAAGCATCAACATCATTCTCAAACGACATTGATTGATTTACCAATAAGCAAGCAACATTGCACTGCCTGTGGTCCATTAAGAAATCACACTCTTGGGGCTGGAGCAGCAGCTCAGAGGTTAGAGCACTTGCCTGGCATGCACAGGTCCTGGGTTCAAACCTCAGCACCACATACACAACTAAGTGTCAGAGAAATGAAGACCAGATGAAAAAATAAACAGAATTCTCTCTCTCTCTCTTTAAAAAGAAAGAAAGAAATCATACTCTCTAATGCACCAGAGGTATTTAAACTTTAGCACAAGTAATAACTACATGGAGAACTTGTTTAAAAGGCACCTAAGTTAGTCTTATCCCTTGAAATTCAGGTCCTTGCTGAATGGGAGCATTTCGGTTGATTCTGATTCATAGCGAAAGCCTGAAAGCCAGTGTCTTTGTGAATACAGGAGCCTATGGAGAAAGCACAAGAACTTTGAAAAGAAACAATCATTTAAACAATAAAACTGGTATATCTTTACGTGCCTTATGTATTCTTTTTCAATACAACAGAGTGGATTCACCTAGGAAAGAATTAATATTTGTTGGGCAGTTTAAAAGCATTCAGCACATTGCATTCCACATCATTCAAAATCCAAACAGGAGAAAATGAAATCAAGCTAGGTATTTCAATCAGAGGGTACTTCATATAGTGTATGGATTTCACAGGTATTGGAACTTCAAAAACAGGTGTGAAATTAGTAAATAAAGGAAGTAATCTTCGGTCTGGAGGGATGAGAACCTGGGAGTGCAGCAGAAGAGTCACGTTAGGAAGCTGGGCTGCTGCAAGGCCCTGAGGTTGCTGGTACTGGGTCTGCCAAGGGGGCACTCTGTGGCTGGTAGTCCTTTCCTTTGTCCTGCCTTCCAGTCGTGCCTGTTCATTGCAGACCTTAACTGGAAATTGGTTTGCCAGGGAATTTGTAATTTTCAGCTCCAATGCCCCGGTATCACCAATTGCAGTATAGAAGGGTGAGCATGGAACTGAGAGGGAATAGATAAGGGTAACCACACATCATCAATTCAATTCTTACTCAGTAACTTTGTGAAGAGTAAGTCAAAGAACCAAAGTTCAAACCAGAAAATCTAAAACCAGAATCTTTGCTCTTCCTATTGTAGTAATTTTTAAACACTCTAATTTGGTTTATGCTTATACTTTACCCTTGACTCTTTTTTCTTGTTCTATTTGGTACCGGCTGTGTGCCAGGTCCTAAGTTAAATGCTTTGGTTATGTTTATCCTACTTCATTTTTGGAACAGTGCAGGTAATACTGATGCAAAGATGTTTAGGAAACAATTGAATGAAAAAACTAAAGAAGAAAGCCTGTCTCTTGAATTGGAAATTGTGTGTGTGTGTGAGTGTGTGTGTGTGTGTGTGTGTTAGGAAATATTAATTATGACCAATCTGATTTAAAATACCATAATTAAAGAATATTATCTTAAATTATTCAGCATATTCTTCTGATAAAATTCATTTTTACAGTGTAATCATTGAACATATATTTGTGTTTGGCACTAGAGATCAAGGAGATACAAGAAAACTATGCAATAAGGGCCATGTTTTTAAGAAACCTATGGTTTAGGTCTGAAAAACGGCATGACGTATCATGAAAGCATAAATGTCTAGGTGTGCTATGGAAGGCTTTGTAGAATGGACTTGTCAGGAAAGGTTTAGGGAAAGGCATGCGACCTGAGAGGATGGTAAAGGCAGCACAGGTGTGGAGAAGTGGATAGAACTTCCCATATTGGGGAAGAACATGAGTAAGGGCTCAGAGCTGGGGTGCTGTTATGGTTTGGATGTGAGGTGATCCCGAAAATTTCATGTGCGAGACAATGCAAGAAGGCTTCCCGGTGAAATGATTGGGTTTTGAGAGCCTTAACCCAATCAGTGAAGTGATCCCCCAATAGGGATTAACTGCAGGGGGTGCAGCTGGAGGAGGTGGGTCATTGGGGGCGTGTCTTGGGGTATTTATTTTGTATCTAGAGAGTGGAGTCTGTGCTTCCTGATTGCAATGCTCTGTCCACTACACTCTTCCACTCTGATGTTCAGCTTCACCTCAAGCCCAAAAGAATAAAGCCTTCTGTCTACGGACTGAGACTTCTGAAACCATGAGCCCCCAAATCAACTTTTCCTCTCTAAAATTATACTTGTCAGGTCTTTTAGTCTCAGCAGCAAGAACGCTGACTAAAACAGGTGCTGACCCACAGTTTTGAGTGACAGTGAAGGGATGGGAGCATTGTTGAGAAGCCATACCAAGTTGGCTAGTGGGGCTGAGTCACAGCTGAATTCCCCAGTGTCTGTTCTTGTCATGTTTTTTAAGTCGTAAAAGTTTAAGCTGGGCACGTGGCCAGTCTCCTTTGCAGCCAGGGGTGATGGTCTAACTAGATTCTGGCTATTGGGATACCAGCAGCAGGGACAGGTGAAATTCCCAGTTTTCTGTCTTTAAAGGGAGGTAGATTTGTCCTCCGCTCTTTCTCTTTTTCTCTTCCTGCCGGCTCGACTGTGGCCGTGGAGTTGAACCTTCCTGGATTGTATGGATAAGGAGGACATTCTAGGATGAGCAGGGAAGCAATCTGGAAGCAGACTAGGTTCCCAGCCCTGACAAACTGCCCTACCAGTCCTGGACTACTAGACAGAGAGAAGCAAGAGGAAGATTCTGTCTGGAGGCACAGGGGAGTGCTTTGCTCTCAGGCACCGGTAGCACTGTACTGAAGACGCTGGCCTTCGTCCAGCTCAAGGTAGAAATAGTTCCTCCAAATGTAACTTTACCTTACCCACACAGTCGCATAATAGCTAAAGGGAGTGCCATTTGAAAAGACCTTTTAAAGAGTGGGTACAGCAGTGGGCGGAGCGATTTTCTCTCCATATGTCAGGTAGGGACATTCAAGACATTGGCCAGACGTGTTCATCCAGAAAGCTGCTGTGAGATCTTACAGCTGGTGTGGGGGAGGTATTAAAAAACACTAATATTTCAGGAATTCAATGCATGAAAGATACCATAACTTAGAACAAATTGCTTTTGAAATCAAATACATCTCTTGCAGATGGCCTGACCTGGCTCTTTGGTTGCCTCTTTTCAAAATAATTCTCTAACGGATGAGTCATTGCATTGGATCCAAATTTGTGGCCTTTTTCTTTTCCCTGGGCAATAAGCAAAGATCTCAGAACCAGACTTGCAGAGGAGAGGGCAAAGCTGATGGCTTTTAGGCTCTGGATCTTTTCAATGTTAGAGGCATAAGTATCATTTTTTTTTTTACAAATTGAGGTGAAATTCACATAACATAAAATTATACAGTTTAAAGTGAACAATTCAGTGGCATTTAGTACATTTACAATGCTGTGCAGCTATCACTTCTATCTAGTTCTTACATGCTTCCATCACCCCAAAGCAAATCCTCTGTCCAGTAAGCCCTTGGCTCTTACGCTCCCCTCCCTGCAGCCCTTGGCAACCACCAATCCATTCTTCATCTCTATGGATTTACTCACTTGGTTATTTCAAGTAAATGGAATCATACAACATACGCCCTTGCGGGTGGTTTTCTTCACTGAGCATATTTTTGAAGTTCATCCAAGTTGTACCTGTATCAGCACCTTTTTGTGGCTGAATAATATGTCATTTATGGGCATACCATAGTTTGTCTATTCATGTGTTAATGGATATTTAGGTTGTCTACTTTGACTATCATGAGTAGTATTGCTCTGAATGTCCACATACAAATATTTGAGTACAAAGTGTCATTTTTAGTGAGTTTAAAACTTGGGAATCAGGAAGAGGAGAATTAGGAGCATCTAAAAATCCCAGCCCTTATTGGTTTTCAACATGCAGGAGAGGTAGGCCACATGAAAGGGCTGCCCTGTGGCACATAGCCAGCTCTCATGGTCCACTACTGTTGCTTAACACAGTGTGCCTGAGCATGAGGGAGGCAGGGTCAGGGATCCCAATTCCCTCTTTTCTGCTGCTTTATGTTCACTTTGAACATCCATGGTGGAGTGAAGCCAGAATCCCCACTTCCTCTTGCTGTGGCGCCTTCTCTACCACACTGTTCTTTTCATTGCTTCTTGGTTTAGTTGGCTTGAGGTCAGTGGTGCTCACACATTCTGCAAGATGCCATCCTCGTTCATATGGAAAAACACAACTTGTAGACCAGAAGAGACCCTAGGCCTCCTGGGGGAAAGAGAGGACAACTAAGAAAGGCTTCAGTTCTGCAGAAATAATAGCAGCTGTTAGCTGTGGACTGTAGGTACTACGATCTCCATGTGATAGATGTCATGGTTTGAATGTGAGGTGTCCCCCAAAAGCTCACACGAGACAGTTGAGGGAGGCTGAGGTGAAATCACTGGGTTGGAGGAGCCTTAACCCAATCAGTGATTAATTCCCTGGGAGGGGTTAACTGGTTACTGTATGCTGGCAGATATGGCTGGAGGAGGTGGGCCGCTGGGGACCTGCCTTTGGGCTAAATGTTTTGTATGTGGTATGGAGCTTCTCTTCCTGCTCTACTGCTTTCTCCTTGGGCTCTCTGCTCCCTGGATCCACACCTTCCTCCACGCTGTTCTGCCTCACTTCAAGCCCCAAGGAATGCAGCTGTGAACTGGGACCTCTGAAACCATGAGCCCCTAAATAAACTTTTCCTCCTAAAATCATTCTTGTTGGGTCCTTGGGTCACAGCAGTGAAAAAGCTGACTAAAACAATAACAAAAGCAAGGCTGAAAAATAGTAAATACTTTCCTATGTTTACTGTCAAGTCAGGGCTCAACTCAGGCAGTGTGCCCAGGCTGGAATGCTCAATCCAATGCCCACAAGGCATCTATTGCTAGCTGGGCTGTAGAAGAAAGGGTCTGGCTGAGAGTAGAATTTAGGGACCTGAGGAGTGAGGCTGGAGAGAATCCAGGGAGGCAGGATAGCAAGGTGTACCCTGGACCAAAGCCATGCAAACTAGAGCAGAAGGCTGGAGCAGGCCCATCAAGGGGGAAGGGTCCTGGGTCAGACTGACTCAGGCATACAGCACGGTGCACAGGAAGTCTAACCTCATCACTGAATGGTTTGTCCTTTGATAAGGGGTGGCTTGGACCAAGGGACACCAGCTCTGAAACTATCCTCTCCAGAGTGTTTGGATTATCAATATGTAATCAGCATCCAATATGACGCCTGGAATATGGTTGGCACTCAGTGGAGACCTGTTCAGGGGATGAATTAACACACACAGCCTCTATGTGTTATTAAAGCTTAGCTAAGTTACACAGAGCCTGATGTACGTACGGCTGCCCTCTGTATCCAGTTTCTATATAGCAAGGCACTATTTTTGCCTCCGCTAAGGAAGTTTGATAGTAACCACTGAGCCACATCCCCAGCCTTTTTTCTTTTTCTTTCTTCCTTTTTTTTTTTTTTAAATTTTGAGACAGAGTCTTGCTAAGTTTCTCAGGCTGGCCTTGAATTTGTGATCCTCCTGTGTTAGCCTCCCCAGCTGCTGGGATTAGAAGTGTATGTCACCATGCCCCACTATTTTTTCTTTCTTTCTTTCTCTTTCTTTCTTTCTTTCTTTCTTTCTTTCTTTTTCTTTCTTTCTTCTTTCTTTCTTTCTTTCTTTCTTTCTTTCTTTTTAAGAGAGAGAGTCAGTGAGAAAGAGAGAGACAGAGAAAATCAATTTTATTTAATTTTTTATGTGGTCTTCATTGCTCCTACACTTAGTTGTGTACATGGTGCTGGGGTTTGAACCTGCATCCTTGCACATGCCAGGCAAGCACTGTAAAGGCTGAGCCACCACTGGGTCCAGTCCTATTTTCTTACTTTTAAGAGCCTGGATCAGTAGTGCCTCACATAAGTTCAAAGGGCCACTAATAGTGGGTATTAGTTTTCTAGACTACTGCAACAAATTACCATGAGTGTGGTGGTTTAAAACCACAGAAACTTTTCCTCTCCCCATTCTGAAGGCCAGGAGCCTGAAATCAAAGGGGCCCAAAGCTCTGGGTGAGAGCCTTTCTTTGCATCGTCTAGCTTCTGGTGGGTCCAAGCATTTCCCAGTGGGTCACTGCATAACCAGTCTCTGCCTCCCTCTTCCTGAACTTCCTCCTCTTCCTCACGTGTCCCCTGCCTTCTCTTCCAAGGAAGCTTGTCTTTGGATTTAGAGCCCACCCAGGTAAACATGCTGATCTCAATTTGAGAGTCTTAATTTAATTATGCCCTAAGAGCCCCTCTTTCCACATAAGGTCAGGAGATTTCCACATAAGATGCCAGGGGATTTGGGTGTGCACATGTCTTTGGGGATCCACCATTCAACCTCCTACACAAGGCCCAAAGCTCCTGACAGAGATGGAGAGGAGCTGTGAGTTCCAGTTGGGCTGAACCTCACTTTGAACCCTCTTATGTTCAGTGCCTCCCAGTCCTAGGCGAGGCTATATCCTCCCTGACTCTGCAGAGTGCGCTGCCTGACCCCAGCTCTCTCCCTTGCAACCACAGGTAAACTCTGCAAACCATAGAGTCACAAGGTATTCAGGAATTAAAAGAAGGAGGTCCAGTTTTCCTCGACTGATGATGGGGTCTCCACAAATTGTCTTAGCTCATTTTATCAACTCAATAAAAAAAAATCCTTAGCTGGGCATGATGGCACATGCCTGTAATCCCAGCGCCTCGGGAGTCTGAAGCAGGAGGATTGCAAGTTCAAAGCCAGCCTCAGTAACTTAGCAAGCGCTAAGCAACTTAGCAAGACTCTGTCTCAAAATAGAAAGGGCTAGAGATGTGGCTCAGGGTTAAGCACCTTTGGGTTTAATCCCTGGTACCAAGAAGAAAAAAAAAAAGACCTTGACGAGCCAGAAGGTAGGACAGGTAGCAAGGCTTCTCTAAGAGCAGGGGAGGGAAGTTAGAGCTGGACAGCTGGGCAATGCACTAGGCTCGGTTCTCCTGATGCCCTTCTGTTTGGCCACTCTGAGCTGTGTTTTCCTTTGCCTTCCCCAAGTCTGCAGCTGAAGGCTCTGGTCCTCAACCCATTGGATCCTGGAACCCAGGCTAGGTCCTGGGAATGTGGATAATTTTCTGTGTTACCTTGGTTGGACCAAGGTGCCCAGATCAAACGTTATTGTGGATATTTCTGAGGAGCTGTTTGGGGATGAGTTTCACATTCAAATCTATGGTTTTTGAAGCAAGCAGATTGCTCTTGGTAACATGGGTGGGCCTCCCAATTGGTTGAAGCCCTGAATAGAACAAAAGGCTGACCCTTCCCCAAGCAGGAGTAAATTGTGTGACCTGCAGCATCACCTTTCTCTCCTGCGTCCCAGCCTGCTGGCCCAAGCTGCTGGCCCATCAATTCGTGAGCCAATTCTTTAAAGGAGGTGTCTCCTTCTCTCTGTGTTCACTTTCTGTTGGTCCTGTTTCTCTGGATAGCCCTGTCTCACACAGAACCTCTCTGCCTTTCCAGCAAACTTCTTGGGAGCAGGAACACAGCTCTTCTGAGCACTGCACTCAGCCTCAAGACCTTCCTGTGCCCTCTGGTCTCCATCCAGACCCCAGTTTCTAGCTGAGAAGATCTGGCATTCAATGTGGATAAGCTACTCATTTGGGGGTCTACAGCCTTCTTCTTCTTCTCTTTGTTTCAAACATCTGATAATAATTTTACCCTAGCCAAGAGCCATCCCATCCAGCAGCTCACGAGGATTCAAGGAGGGAAATATTTGATGGAGGTAAAATTCAGGGAAACAGAATCACAGATGGTTAGGGCTGGGGATCCAGGGGGTCAGGCAGCTGGATCAGACAGAAGGCAGCCCAGGAACGGGTGAATGCAGAGCCTGCCACAAGGGACACAGCTCTTGCAGCAAGCCCAGCATGGAGGTGAGCACAGACAGGCCCATGAAGGCAGGTCTGTGTGGGTGAAGACCTGCCTGGCAGTAACCAGGTCATGAACCAGAGGGTGTGAAGAGACAGGAGGAGCGGGCCGGACACATTTTCCTGACAGGGGGAATTATTTCAACTGCCTTTGAACTCTGTTTTTGCCATGCGATAAAGGGACGTGCAAGGTTTCACACAGCGAAGTGTCAAAAGACAAGAGTACAATAAAGATCATAATTGGCTTTTGTTTGCAATTCTCGAATTGAGCAACACCTTGTTCTATAAAGCAGGATGTTTCCATGAGCCTGTTTGATGAGCTGGGCAGAGGAGGTTGAGTTCATAGACAGAGTCTGGTTGGTTCAAAGTTATTGTACTTTTCTTTGGAAGCATTAAAGCAGAGGGCATTCCCTTGCCATGCTGTTCTAAAACCCCGGCCCGCTTGTCCCTCTCCTGATTGCTTGGACTGTCTGATAAGCACCCCGTTTCAGCTTGATGATGGGGAACTTCAGCATGAATGACTCCATTTTGGTTTGATCTTTTTGGTGTAGTTCAGGAGCTCAGTCCAAGCTGATATAAATTTCATTCAGCAGAAGCCGCCACTTAATAGTAGGAAACTTTGTCAGTGCTGGGAAGAAAGCCCTTGGACAACCCAGAGCAGGGAGGTGGGTGAATTGTCTTTCTAACCCTCAGGATAATCAGGGGTTCTCTCCTACATGACTCTGGAGAGAACTTGCAGCATCCTGGAGGGCTGGAAGGGGAGACCACGGTCAACACAGTGGAGGCTCAGGTCTGGCATTTAGAGCTCAATCAGACTTCAGGAATGTAGGGAAAAAATGTGACCAATTTTGGAATTCAGTGGATGGGCTGGCTGGCACAAGCATCTGCCCTTATCTTTGACTAGGCTATTTTCCGAGTGTGGAGAGAGAAAGATGTTTGCATATAGGAACCAAATGGTAAGAATCCCTGTCCATGGAATGCAAATTGTATCCACTGGGATAGCTATCACCCTGAGGCTATTGAGAGAATTTGCCAGGTTTGTAGCTGGGTGTCAGTTCGGTCAGCATTCCTAAACTGATCATAAATACATGCAATTTGAAGTTCCCATTTGGACTCTTGTAACATCCACTGGGTCCTCTTATTGATTGAGTTGAGCAAGTCTTTGACATGTCATCATTTTGTATCTAGATGAGAAAAATGATTTTACCTTATTTTTTAAATTATCCTTTCAACCCAGCCACCCTCAAAATTGAGACCGCTTCATCTCGATTTCCTCTACAATAAATATGTAGAGGAAATATGTAGCATGTATTAAGAATATACACTCCTGGGGATAATTGCAATATCCAGAATATATACACATTTTATATTATTTTGTTAAAATCTTGTAAGGTTGTTCAAAAATTTAAAAAAATAAAAAATTATAAAAAAAAGAATATATATTCGATGGGAAAAGAGGAACACTACTACACTGCTGGTGGGACTGCAAACTGGTTCAGCCACTATGGAAAGCTGTATGGAGAATCCTCAAAAAATTAAGGATGGAACCACCTTATGACCCAGCTATCCCACTCCTGGGAATTTTCCCAAAAGACTTAGAATCCGCATATTATAGCGATGTGACTTCATCAATGTTTATAGCAGCTCAATTTACTATAGCTAGGTTATGGAACCAACCCAGATATCCCTCACTTGATGAGTGGATACAAAAGCTTTGGTACATATATACTATGGAATACTACTCGGCCATTAGAGAGGACGATATTATGTCTTTTGAAATCAAATGGATGGAGATGGATAGAATTATGCTTAGTGAAGTCTCCCAATCTCAGAGACTCAAGGGCCGAATGGTTTCTCTCATCTGTTGATGCTAGCATATATGGG
>PVKS010050663.1:0-11448 GCA_004027875.1 Aplodontia rufa
AAAAAAAAAAAAAAAAAGAATTAAAAATAAATAAATAAAAATTGACTCTTTAAAAAAAATTTTTTTTCAAAGAATGGGGTTTGGCCATTTTACAGATGAGAGAGGAGGTATAAAATTATCTCTGGTTAGCTATATGGCAGGAACTAAAATTTATATTTCCAATCTAAAACAAACTACCTGTACAAACCAACTTCAACATTTTTAACATTCAATAACTATTTCAAATGTTAAAATTTGGAGCTCAGCATGGTGGTATACATCTGTAATCCCAGTTTCTCCAGAGACTGACTCAGGAGGAATGCAAGTTCCAGGCTGTCCTGGGTGATTTATTCAGATACTATCTCAAAAAAGGAGGATGTACCTCAGCAACAGAGTGCTTGCCTAGCAGATAAAAAAGGTCCCATCTTGAGTGCAGGAAAGAAAAACAAAAAAAAAGTCTGGGCTGGGGATATAGCTTACTTCCCTAGTAAGTGAAGCCCTGGGGTTGATCCCCAGCAAGGACAAAGGGTAGTCTATCAGTGCAGCAAGATATCAATACCCATTTATCTAAGGGACTGGTTCATTGATCTATCTCTAAAAGCTGCAAACTTACAAACAATGCTAATCAATCATAGGTACATGGTCCCACCTACATTCAAGGCACCATTCAGAGTACTTTACATATGTTAATTTATTCCTCAGAACTTTGAGTTAGGCACAATTACTAGTCCCATTTTACAAATAAACATTCTGAGGTTAAGTGAAAATTCAAAAGGAGGAAAGTAGTTGTAATAACAAACACCTTTATCAAGAGAAAAGAAACAAAGTACTTGGGGAAAAAAGTGAACCAAAAAACATTACTGTATCAATCCAAAAAGCTATTGTCAGAGCATTGATAAACACTTCACTCAGGGCCAGAAGAACAAGCACTGAGGGAAGTCTGAATTAAGGCTTTTCGTCAAAGATTACAACTATCCAAATCAAGATTTACCTTGATCTTGGCTTCATCAGGTCCCTTGGTGGACTCCTGCACTTTGCTGCCCTGTTTCTCTCTTTGCCTGTAGGTCTTCATAACTCCACATAAAAATGCACTTTTGTTCTAAACAGGTAAATAATTCAATAAAAAGGATCACCAGCAATCTTTGAAGTATCAAATACACAAAATTAAACTTAAATTTCAGAAGACTGAATTTTTAACAAAACACTCATTCATTCAACAAATATTTGCTGAGTGGTTACTATGTGCTAGTGACTGGAGCAGACAGCATTAAGGCAGTGTAGACCTCAGGGAGCTTACCTCCTACACTGGCAGACAGTCTTCTATTTGTTGATGTTTAATGATGTGGACTGAAATTATTCCTCCCACCTACATTATTTCCCTCCAAGATGATAAAACAGCATCAGAGATAGAAAGATGTTAAAAAACTGAGCAAGTGAAACATGTAAGAACCTAGTAGCCAACAATCATCTAATTGTGGCTTTTAAGTTTTTAGAGTAACTTAACTGCACAAAACAGAGCAGTCTTCTGTTTTATAACTGCTTCTGAAATCCTTTGCCACAACAGGTCTTTTCTTCCCTCTTACACTAATTCTTTTTTACATTAGTGGTAATAAACGATTACTTTTCCACAGGAAAAAAAAAAGTACTATGATAGTAAAATAATTTCATGTCATTAATAGTTCAAAGGCATTTCTAAGTAATGACCTTACCTGAACATGTGATAAGTCACTTTCCTTGAACTGTTGTAGCACAGACAAAGCTCCTTCTTCATTAAATTCCCTGAGAGCATCAATTGCTCTTTCATCAAGATCGACATAAGCTACCAATCCTAAAAATTAAATTGAAAAGGGGTAATAATATTGCAATAAAAGGGGTAAGCTAAACTATTCTACTGAAGTCTATTAAGAATTGCATACACTACCACAAACTACACTTTCATTTAACTCTATGCATGTATGCAGCTACACAAATACTATATAGAAAGGTCGAGTACAAATATAGAAATAAAAGAAAAAATGCCAACACCTATCAACATGAATTTTAATTCACCAAAAAAAAAAAATCTTAAAAATCCATTTCCATCTCCCCGAATGTTGCAAGGCTTGCTAGTTTAAAGTTAAATCTGATACACATACTTTCCTACAGACTAAGCGTTCATATAATAAATTCTGGGTTATGTTAGAATCATAAGAATACACTGTATTTCTCAATGATAAACCTTCATACTATGTGTTGTTACAGTTGTTTACTATGTAAGAGGTAGGGGAAAATATGGGAACCAATTTTACTGAATTCTTTCCACTCTCCAAAAAATGTCCAAGGCTTTCCCTCCTTAGCACTCAAGATAAACTGAAAAGCACTTATTTGTCTAAGCATCTACTTTGCTGCAGTCAGAATGTGGAAAGGCATAATTTTAAACTCCTCTGGGCAAGTGCAGCTTGATTAATCAATTCTGAAAGTCATATTTTAAGGCATTTTTTTTTGTTCTGAGATAACAAGCTGAGATTTAAAAAGATATTGTGGCATTCAAAACACCGTCAATAATGATAATCTTTTTCAAATGGCAGTAAGAACTTTATGGACTTACAAGTAAGCTATACAGGAAATATATGCACTGCATTCTATATATGTACTGTATTTAACTGTATACAGAACATCCACTAAATTTAAAATAAAACTCCTTAATTCTGTTAAGTTTGTGTCACATGTTTCTCTGTGTAAGGAAGCTATTTCAGAATGGATCCAAAGTAAAATGGAAATATTTGACAGATTAAAACCCCCAAGTCCATATGAACTAACATAAAAAGTTGACTCCATTTTGGTAAAGCCAAAAAGAACTTTATTCCATATAGTAAATAAATTTTAAATAAATGTAATGCCACTTGCAAAGTTACTTTTTTAAAAAAAAAATGTTGCCATGATTTGTTTTAAAAGCTCAAAATGAGCATAAATAAATGGAGCTTTTTTACATGAATAGTTCATGCCGCCACCCAAAGCCACAACTCAGGACACTCATCAATCCATTCTGTCAATCCAATCCTACACCCCAAACATCAGCCTCTTAACAATAAATAACAAAACACTCTATAGGAGGGCATCTCTAAGCAAATCACTGCCATTTCTCCACGGCAGAATGTCACAGAAAGTTCCTGAGGACTGATTTTTCAAATGGGACCATCACCCAGGAGTCATTTTTATGTCATTTTAGTGTCTAAAATTATTCTAAGCTGCCCAGATTTAAAAATATGTAAGGACAAAAACAAACAAAAAAAAAACAAACAAAAAACACACAGCTATTTGTCTACTGTACTTAAGAAACATTTCTGAGTGAGACAATTCCATTCTCTCTCTACCTTTCCCCAAATCTGGACAGGCACACAAAACACAGAGGAAGAAAGTTTCCATCTATGGCCCCAAAGGAGGAGGACACATTTATTTACGAACAACGCTCCCTAAGGGTAAATATTTCTCTCCCTCTTTGAAACGTCAAACCACTTACAACCAACCATATTAAGATGTTCAAATTTGCTTAAGCACTTAACCATGGGACTTCTGGATTTAAAAAAAAAAAAGGGGGGGGGGGTAAAAAGCAGCTGTTACAAACCAAACACTTCCAAATTACAGAGAGATGTGAATTTCTGTCCATTAGAAACTAGACAGATCACAAACTCTCATCAAGGAGTCTGACATTTGTTATCTTTTCAGACAATACATTCTAACTATTCCTCTTGTTATGCCACCTAATCAGACCTAAGCTGATTTAACCATCACTTTTAAGAAGCTAAAAGTAGAAAAGTAAAAGCAAAACGATGACTGATTTAGGTTAAGAAAAATAAATGCAAAATTTGGTATGCTGAAACATACATTTTAATTGGTGGTAAATCTAAGACAAATTGATGTACTGTTCTGAAACAACTAAGACTGCATATTCAACACTAAGACAGCTTCAAAATAATGGAGTAATATCAAAGTCAAACCCAGTATGTCCTCAATGAAGGGAAAGTAAATATTCAGCTCTACACAGATCAAAACAGTAAGCATTATTTAACCTTAAAAAACTATAAAATTCAAAGTGGTTTGCCCTCACTTTCATAACCAGTCAGAAACAAGAAATGCATATTATACCTGTCTGAAATATTTCATCAAGTCTTTCTGCCACCTTCTGTGGGAGGCCTGCCTCTATCAGTGTCTTGTAGTGTTCTGTGTGAGTTACACTGGAAGTATCCATTGGTTCTTCCTCTTCTTTTAACTGTACCGCATTACCATTCACCTGATTAGCCATTTTATTATGCTGCTGGAAAAAATTCAGGAGCTATATTACATTAAGCCAGAAATAACTAGTTTGTAGGACAATGCATGATTTATCTAAACTAATTTGTACACATGCTGCTAATAACCTCTATCCAAAATAATACTTTATGCCTTTTGTGATGCATCTGACCTAAATTTGCAATAATAATCCTGTAAAACTATTGAATATGTACATGAAAGCATTCGATCTTTAAGGAACTTCATGTACAGTAAGTTAAATAAAGGCTTAAATTTACTGAAGGTAGAAATGCTGATTAACAAAAGCAGCTGCTGTGTCCTGGTGAGCAGATCAACAAATCACCACAAAATCCTAAAAGCCCCTCAGCTCTCAATTCTTATACAGTTTTTAGAAGTTTGGATTAAAATCAGAATGAACACCCACAGACCACTTAATCAAGATTTAAAGACTTCAAATTTTCCTAGCTCTGCTTCAAATACAATATAGGGTGAAATAAGTCCCTGCTGTCCTAATTCAACGTGCTGGTGGCTGGTGGCCTGGGTTTTCTCCACCTCGCTTACACAAACAAAAAAACACAACTTTCACATTAATTTTTGTTCTAAGATTAATTTGCTAATCCCATTCACAGATTTAAAAGAAAAAATGACCAAGTTTAAAAGCTAAACAATTTTTTAAGTCCACATAAAAATAATGAGCTACAGTTGAGATTGCTTTTTTTAAAAAAAAGTCATGTATATTGAATTTTTCATATCATTAAAGATACAAAAACATATTAAAGAATGGACAACTTCTTCCAAATAATTTCAACAAACACTACCTAATCTGGATAAACTTCAGACAGATTTCTCAGAGCAACCTACCAAAAATTATTTTGTATGTTCAGCCTGTGTGTAACGCTGAAATGGACCAATGCCCTGAAGAGAGTATATAACAAAAACCATACAAGGCCTGTCTCATACTGCCTCAAAAGCTAGGGAATTAAAGTTAAAAGTGCATCTGTCTATGGCAAAATTATAATGTGATGAAGATAACAGGCAGCAGAATAAAGACACTGCAACACATACTGAAATAAAAGACATGAAGGCAGAGCTCAAGAAAGTGTCAACTTTTGTTGAAGAAACTCAAGATACCCAGTCAGCTACAAAAAAAAATAACAAGTCTCCTAAAAAGCACTAAGACAATATAAGATAACCACATGTCTAGATTGCTTATCAAACACTGTGCAAATGCAGCAGGTGCAGTTTTCTGGCTTAAAATAACTTTTCATTTCAAAATCCACTGATATTTAGTTGAAGTTAATGAAAGTGAGAGAAGACCAAGAAGGGAAGGAGGCAACAGACAGTAAGAAGAGGAAAGGAAAATGTAGAAAGTGTTACTCTGAAAACGAGATAAATAATATCATGACTTCTCAGGATCACAGAACATTAAGACTTGATAGCCCTCTAATGTCTGTATAAACACAGGTTGTGGTTATTAAACTTTAGGTGGATAAATGTTTCTCAAGGCAAGCCTCAAAATTCTGATGAACTAGCAAAAATAGAAACACTTAAAACTGGCACACTTTGATCAAGAGACTATTATCATGTGAGATGAATATATTTACTAATTAATACAACTTAATTCTATAAAGATGCATCCTAAAATCCAAAATCCCTTTGTGGATGTAATATAACTTTTTCCAGGCTTACCCACCCCCAAATACTATGATTAAGATCATCAGAACTCAAAAAAGTTCAGAGTATCACAAGACTCTCACAACATTGTGTCTGGGAATACTATTAGTTACAGAATAGAGACAAAATTTTAAAAGCTCAATGAACATCTGTTAAAGTGGGGTTTTTTTATGTGTAAAGCAAAAAGACAAGTTGTTGCGTACTAAGTACAAGACAGAAATATTCATAGCTACCAATTCATTGCTAAGGCTCTACAAGTTAATACTGAAATTGGTTAAAATTTCCCAAAAAACTTTGTAAACATTTTACAAGAAAAACATAAAATAATTAGATTCCAGAAAATAAAACCTTCAGATCAAAGGCGGGGTGGGGGGGATCCTCTCTTCAAGCCGAATACAAAGTGCTCTTTTAAAAGACTTTTATGTCATCTGAGACCATTTAAAACTCATGTCAATTCAACACAATGCCACACAGCCAAACCATATTTCTGGATGCAGCAAATATACTAAGGTGACTGTAGTCACTTGACCTAAACATTTTTGCAAAAAGGAGACATTTAAATAAGATTTAAAAGGGCTGCCGGGAGATTTGGAAAGCCAGTGCTACCCTCCTCCTCCCTGACTTTTTTCTGAACACGTTAAGAGACGGGTTTTAAAAGAACCAACGAAAGGAAAACTAACGGTTATGTCACGGTAAGGAGTGTCAAGCCCTTACCCTACCACTGGTTCATGAGACAAATTCAGCCTCCTGAGGACAGCAAGAATCTCAAACAGGTAGTGTGAAAGGACTGAACCTTTCGAGAACCCGTTGACTTTAATTTTTAAATTTTGGCAATACGGTCACTACCGTACGAGAAAAAGAATCGCTCTTCCAATTTGGTGCGCCTATGACATTCTCAGAATCATCCATTTCAGGCGCCGCTTGAGCCTAACTTTCACGGCCTCTAGTAGTCATTTTTTCCTTCAAATCTCGGCTCGCAGCATGCAAGGGGAGGCTCCCCATAGAAATCGGCCTTTCGGCTACAGCTCACACAAAAGTTTTCTCCCGGCTCGGGGAACCCTGCCATCTGCACCCCGCCCTCTGCCCACCCCACCCCCGCAGGCCCGACCGGATTCTCGACACATGCGACAGGCGGCCAGGCCGGCCGGCACCGGCGCCCAGCGGCTCCGGCACAGCGAAGCGATGGGGCCGGGCCGCATGGAGCCGCGGGCGGAGGCGGGAAAAGTGCGGCCGGGCCAGCAGGCCGTGCGCGGAGCGGCGGGCGGGCCGGATCGAGGGACGGGCACTGGAGGGGCGGGGGAGGATGAGCCAGAGCGAGGCGCCGCCTCGGCGGGGTTAGGCCCACAGCTGCGCGGCCCGACCAGGCCGAAGCCGCCCCCAGCCCATCCCCACCCCCATTCCCGGGCCTCGGAGCGCAAATCAAACTGGGGACCAGGCACCCAGCCAGGGCCGAGTCCGGTCGGATCGGGGCTCCCGGCCCCTCCCCCCACGGGCCGGCGCGAGACTCACCAGGGCAAAGCAGGGGCCGGCGGCCTGGCCCGTGAGAATCAGCGCGAGGCGCTTTGAAAACGACTAGAAATGGCGCGCGCGCCACCCCCTCCCCCCCTCATGCACAGAGACGCGATCCCGACAGCACGCGGGGTTTCCCGGAACTGCTTCCAGGGACTCCGAGCCGCTGGGCAATCATCTTGCGAGGCAGCCTGACAGACAGCTCAGATGACCAATAGTATTGAGGAAAAGCGACCCACGCCGGACGGCTCGAAGGCCAATCGGTGCAGCCGTCCGCCAAGCCAATGAGGATACTCAGCGCCACTGGCTGCGGCGCCTCCGGGGCGGGGGCAGGCACACAAAGGGGTCTGTGGTGGGAGACCCTAGTAGTGGGGCGATTGCAGGGCACTAGGCCTTGAGTGACCAAAACTCCTCCCTCCTCGTCTGCTGCGGTTTCGAGGCCGAAAATCTAGAGGCCGAGAATGTAGGCCTCGCGCCGCGTGGCCGCCTCCGGAGCCCCGCCCCCTACGGGCCGTACCGGCCGGCTCAGCCACGGTGCTCCCGCCCTGGTGTCCCTGTCGGCGCTGCTGCGTCCCCAAATCCTCTCAAGCGCGCCAGACACACCCATCGCCACGCGTTCGGGTCCCTCTCGAGGTCATCCTTTTGGCTCTAGTTAGAAGGCGATTTTTGTGTCATATAAATGTCATTTTGCTGGAGACTGGCACAGAAGGCATCCCTCGGGACAATCTGAAAACTGCTTTTTCCTTCCCTGGTTCTTTTCCGTGCATAGTTGATGACAGCTCAGGCTGGGAGAGAAGTCGCTAAACTGAACATGACTCAAGAGAATTTGTTATCACAAATTATAAACCGGGAACCTTTCTCCCACCGTGTGAACATCCGTAAAGCAGACAGGGCATCAATGAAACCAAAGGAGCCATCCATTCCAGGAAATCTTCCAAGGGAGATTAATGACCCTTCTACCGAGACCTATTTCTCGCCTTTCACCCCGATTAGTTTTTTGTCCTTGCCTTAGTTCAAATCGATCTTAACCCACAGAAACCCTCCCAACTGACTTCTGTAGTGTGGGCCCTTGCTCTTCCCTCCTGACCTTAGCTTCCAGCTGTCCACCCCAATTAAGGAGTGGAGGAGATCAAATGGAATTTCCAGATGCATTTGAGGATCATTTAAGTTTCTCAGATCCTATAAATCAAAATGTAATTATTGCTTACCTCCTGCTGTGGTTTGAGTGTGTACGCCAGTTATACTGGAGTCCTGTTGACTGCTGCAGTGTTGGGTAGTGGAGGTTACAGAAGGTGTTTGGATCTTCTGGATTAATGCTGAGTTTGATCTTTTGCTTCTCTGACTCTTGACTCTTCGCCCTTCCACCACAGGCTGACACAGCAAGAAGGTCCTCATCAAGTCTGCCCCTTAATTTTGGACTTCACAGCTTTCAGGACTGTAAGAAAGTATTCTGTTCATTACAAGTTACCCAGTCTCAAGTATTCTGCCATAGGGGCTGGAGTAGTGGCTCTGCGGTTGCAGCACTTGCCTGGCATGCGCGATTACGTGAGTTCAAACCCCAGCACCCACTTACATAACTAAGTGTTGGAGGAACGGAAGTCATATGAAAAACTAAATAAAAATTGATTCTTTCTCTCTGTCTCTCACTGTCCCTCTCTCTTTAAAAAAAAAAAAGAATAGCGATAATAACATGAATAAAATATGATCCTTGTCCTCTTTAAGAGTTTATGAGGGACTGGAGTGGTAGCTCAGCGGTTTCAGTGCCTGCCTGGCAAGCACGGGGACCTGGGTTCAAACCCCAGCACCACGTACACAACTAAGTGTTGGAGCAACTAAGGCCATGTGAAAAACTAAATAAAGTTGTTTCTTTTAAAAAAAAAAAAGAGTTTATGAGCTAGCTGATAATGTAGGACAAATGCAAACAATAAACATGGGCTTGTAACGGGAGCTCCAGCTATATCCCTGCCCTTGAAGTTATATATCACAAACTGGACATGGTGGGGCACCCCAGTAATCCTCAGGAAGCTGAGGCAGGAGGATCACAACTTAGTGAGACCCAGCAAAAGCATCAAAAACAAAGACACCGCCAAAGGTAAGGAAATAAAGAAGAGGAGACATAAATAGGAAAAATAAATAAACAGAAAAATCCTTAAGTAGAACTTTAGCAGAAGGGTATCCTTGACCAACCCATGCTGAAATGTACTGCTAAGAGACCATTACCCAACTGTACTTGAAAACTTCAGTTCTGCCTTGAGTTTTCCCATTGTCAAATAGAACTATTTTCTTCATCCAACTTTAATACTTGTTGTTATTTAAAAGGTAGTTTCCAGGCTGGAGCGGTGGCTTGGCTGTTACAGTGCTTGCCCGGCTTGCATGAGTACAGGAGTTCAAACCCCAGCACCAGGTACACAGTGGAGTTTTGGAGTAACAAAAGCCGCATGAAAAACTAAATAAAATTGTTTCTCTCTTTCTCTCTCTCACCATCCCTCTCTCTTTAAATAAATAAATAAAAGTAGTTTCCCAGGCTGGAGCGGTGGCTCAGTGGTTATGGTGCTTGCCCGGCATGCACGAGGATAGTGGTTTGAACCCCTGCACTACATACACAACAAAGTATGGGAGCAAGGAAAGTCATATGAAAGCCTAAATAAAATTGATTCTCTCTTTCTCTCTCTCACTGTCCCTCTCTCTTTTAAAAACTTAAAAATAAATAAATAAATAAATAAAGGTAGTTTCCTGGGGCTGGAGGGTTGGCTGGATGGTTGCAGCACTAGTCTGGCATGAGCTAGGATATGGGTTTGAACCTCAGCACCATGTACACAGCAAAGAAAAGCACACGAAAAACTAGATAAAACTGATTCTCTTTCTCTCTCCTCTCTCACTATCCCTCACTCTCTTTAAAAAAATTTTTTTAAAAGCCACACCACAGCTGATCTAAGACACTGACACAAGCCTGTATAATTCCAATGTTATTCCAATAAGCTGCTTTTCAATCAGAGTCTCAGCATTCACAGATCTGTTGCTGGCAGAGGTACGTATTTTTTTTTTAAGAGAGAGGGATAGTGAGAGAGAGAGAGAGAGAAGAGAGTCAATTTTTATTCAGTTTTTCATGTGGCTTTCATTGCTCCGAGACTTCTTTGTGTACGTGATGCTGGGGTTTGAACTTGTGTACTCGCACATGCCAGGCAAGCACCCCAACTGCTGAGCCACTGCTCCAACCCAAGAATCAACTTTTAAAGTCCAGTAAGAATCGTCAAATCCAATTTAATAGTGCTGAACACTTGTTTATAACGTTCTCCCATTCAGCCACGATGGGATTCCCTGGCAATTCACCACCAGAACCTCTGCGTACCCACCCACTGAACTGAATTCTGCAGTCATTTTTAAAATTTTTAATACTATTAATTTATTTATTTTTGGTACCAGGAATTGAACCCAAGCTGCTTACCCACTGATTTACATCCTCAGCCCCCCCCCTTTTTTTTAAAGAGAGAGGGACAGTGAGAGAGAGAATCAATTTTATTTAGTTTATCATGTGGCTTTCGTTGCTCCAACACTCTGCTATGTATATGGTGCTGGGGTTTGAACCCATGTCCTCAGCATACCAGGCAAGTTCTGTAACTGCTTAGCCATCACTCCAGCCCTGCCACAGCCCTTTTTAATATTTTTTTTGAGACCCAGTCTCACTAAGTTGCTTAGGGCCTTGCTAAGTTGGTGAGGCTGGCTTTGAACTTGTGATCCCCCTATCTCAGCCTCGAGTCACTGGGATTACAGGCTTGAGACACTGCACCTGGCAATACCTTTTATTTTTATATTATTATTTTTTATGTGGTGCTAAGAATGGAACCCAGTGCCTCACACATGCTGGGCAAGTGCTCTGCCACTGAACTGCAACTGCCGTCTTCTGCAGCCATTTTAAAGAGATAGGCACAGGAGGCAATAATAGTTGTTGTCATTTAAATTCCAGAAGCCACATTCCAGGAGACTGTTGTACAGAACTCCATTGAGTTCTATTGTGTG
>PVKS010050664.1:0-11456 GCA_004027875.1 Aplodontia rufa
AAACCATATAATCATCTCAATTGATGCAGAGAAAGCATTTGATAAAATTCAACACAATTTTATGCTCAAAACTTTGGAAAAGATAGGGATCAAAGGAAGATACTTTAACTATGTCAGAACCATCTATGACAAACCCATAGCCAACATTATCCTCAATGGAGAAAAATTGAAAGCATTTCCACTGAAGTCAGGTACGAGACAAGCTGTCCGTTATCCCCACTTTTGTTCAATATAGCCCTTGAAACCCTTGCCAGAGCTATCAGGCAAGACAAGGAAATCAAAGGTATTCGTGTAGGAAAAGAGGAAGTTAAGTTATCTCTATTTGCAGATGACATGATTTTATACCTAGAAGACCCAATAACATCGGCCAGGAAACTCCTAGACCTTATAGGTGACTTTAGCAAAGTAAGTGGA
Organism: Aplodontia rufa; assembly: GCA_004027875.1. Taxonomy (NCBI): domain Eukaryota; kingdom Metazoa; phylum Chordata; class Mammalia; order Rodentia; family Aplodontiidae; genus Aplodontia; species Aplodontia rufa. The sequence continues at coordinate 415 of PVKS010050664.1, forward strand.
TACAAGATCAATTCCAGCAAATCACTAGCATTTCTTTACACCAACAACAAAGCTGCAGAAGAAGAAATCAGAAAATCTCTCCCATTCACCATCACTTTCAAAAGAATGAAATACTTGGGCATTAATCTTACAAAGGATATTAAAGACCAATTCAAAGAAAACTATCAAACTCTAAAAAAAGAAATTACAGAAGACCTGAGCCAATGGAAAAACATTCCATGCTCATGGTCAGGCAGAATCTATATAATAAAGATGGCCATTCTACCCAAAGCCCTTTACAGATTCAACGCAATCCCCATCAGGATACCTATGGCATTTTTCAGAGATACAGATAAAGCAATTTTCAAGTTCATGTGGAACAACAGGAGACCCAGACTAGCCAAAACACTACTCTAAAAAAGAAGAAATAGGGGGCATCTCGATCCCTGTCCTGAAATTATATTACAGAGCTGTAGTAGCAAAAACAGCATGGTACTGGTATCAAAACAGATCCGAAGAACAGTGGAACCGAATAGAAGATCCTGAGACAAACCCCCATATCTTTAACTATTTGATATTTGATAAAGGGGACAAAAGTATAGTGTGGAAGAAAGATAGCCTGTTCAACAAATGGTTTTGGACAAACTGGTCTGCCATTTGTAGACAACTGAAGCTGGATCCTTATCTTTCGCCCTGCACAAAAATTAAATCAAAATAGATCAAAGAGCTGGATATTAAGCCTACAACTTTAAATTTATTAGAAAAAGAAGTTGGGTCAACACTACACCTTATAGGAGTTGGCCGCTTCTTCCTTAATAGAACTCCTATGGCACATGCTGTAAAATCAAAATTAAATGAATGGGATGCAATTAAACTAAAAAGTTTTTGCACAGCTAAAGATTTAGTTGAGAGCATCAACAGAGAACCTACAGAATGGGAGAAAATTTTTGCCTGCTACACCTCGGACAGAGGGCTAACATCCAGAATATATAGGAACTAAAGAAATTAAAATCCAAACTCACAAAAAATCCAATTGATAAATGGGCTAAAGAACTTAAAAGAAACTTCTCTCTAGTCGAAGTTCAGAAAGCCCATAAATATATGAGAAAATGCTCTACATCATTAGTTATAAGGGAAATGAAAATCAAAACTTCAATGAGATACCACCTCACTCCTGTTAAGAGTGGCAAAAATGAAAATACAAACAACGACAGATGCTGGAGGGGTTGTGGGAAAAGAGGAACACTACTACACTGCTGGTGGGACTGCAAACTGGTTCAGCCACTATGGAAAGTAGTGTGGAGAATCCTCAAAAAATTAAGGATGGAACCACCTTATGACCCAGCCATCCCACTCCTGGGAATGTTCCCAAAAGATTTAGAATCAGCGTATTATAGTGATGTGGCTTCATCAATGTTTATAGCAGCTCAATTTACTATAGCTAGATTATGGAACCAACCCAGATGCCCCTCACTTGATGAGTGGAGACAAAAGCTGGTTCATATACACTATGGAATACTACTCGGCCATCAGAGAGGATGATATTATAGGTTTTGAAATCAAATGGATGGAGATGGACAGAATTATGCTTAGTGAAGTCTCCCAAGCTCAGAGACTTAAGGGCCGAATGGTCTCTCTCATCTGTTGATACTAGAATTTATGTTGAAGCAGTAGAACAGATGGCTGACCTAACAAAACCTCAAATTGCATGACTTTCAGTGCAACAGGGGGAAAGCTCCCTAGGTAACTTGGAGGTGTAGGGAAGGGGATGGGGAGGGGAGAGGATATATGAAGAACTCATAGGAGTCTGGTGATCGGGAAGATGGGGGAACCATCCCAGAAGCCGATGTCATTCCTCAACTAGATACCCATTTAACACATGAGTTCTTCTGGGGGAAACTGCAACATATGAAACCCATAGTAGTTTATCTATGCATTGGCATTACCCCTGGATAACAAAGTTTATACACATTGATTGCTACTGTTTTGACAATGTTTCCCCCCTCATCTGTCCTGTATCGCTATATACTTCTAATAAATGTGAAAAAAAAAAAACCCAGCACCACGTACACAACTGAGTGTTGGAGCAAGTAAGGCCATGTGAAAAACTAAATAAAGTTGCTTCTCTCTTAAAAAAAAAAAGAAAAAAAGAAATAAAGTGTTATCAAAATAATAGATGCCCCCTAGATGCTTTACCTTAACACTTTTTCTTCCCCTTGGAGGATATCATCATCCTTAGTATAAGAAGTATCATTCCTATATTTTGTTTCATATTTTTATTAAATTTACAATTATCCCTAAGTAGTAAGTGGTATTAGGCAGAATTTTTATAAACTTTTTGATTTATTTTGTTTGTAGCGCTGGGGATCAAACCCAGGGTCTCATGTACACATGTCAATCACTCTACCGCTGAGCTACACCCCCAATCCTTTAAACTTTCTGTCATCAGTATCATACTGCATATAAATATGATCACACTATATTATTCTGTATGTATAGCAATGCAGTTTTCTCTTTTTATATAACATCTTTCATTTCATTCATGCTTACATTAACAGCTCTATTTTACTTTTTTTGCATATTGATTCCATTATATTAATATATTCTATTTGTTGATATATAATTATTTCCAATTTTAGCTATTTTAAGCAAAACATCCTTGTTAATGTTGACTAGTGTAAGAATTTTCCCCATGAAATATGTCATAGTGTGGTTCTATCTTCCCCCTTTTGAAGAGATGAGCTTGTGAACACAACATATAATTTTCTTCCAGTGTGTTTATTTTGGTTAACATTATTCCTATTTCTCCAATTGTTTTCAGATCTTTGATGTCTTTTTTGTTTTTGATTTCTTGATTGACATAATATTTGCACATATTTATGAGGTACACTTCTGTTTTGATTCATGTATAGTATACATTGTGAAATGATAAATTCAAGGTAATTAGCATATCCATCACCTTAAGTTTTCATCATTTATTTATGATGAATATATTCAAAATCCTCTCCTGGAACTATAAAAGAAAAGATATCCTATCTTCCTAGGTTGGAAGAATTGACACATTACTAAAATGCCCATACTACCCAAGATGATCAACAAATTCAATGCAATCCCTACCAAAACACTAGTGTCTTTATTCCCAGAAAAAGAAAATACAGAAACATATAAAGAAAGAACTTTATACTGCAAATTTTAGACTAGTTTGGGTATTATGGTAAAATATCAAATCACTATTATATTTCCAAAAGGCCTATGCTTGCATCTCTGAGGAAGTCCTAAGGAATTCATTAGCCAGCTACTATACAGGAAAAAAAAAAGGAAGGAAAAAAGCTTTGGTAACACTTCTTAAATTCAAACTTTTAAGCTACTTATCATCTTGAGTATGAAAATAGTCTTTAATTTTTTTCCTTGCTTATTAGATACACTCCTCCTAAATATATAATGACAATTAAATATAAGTACTATGAATTAAGTGAACAATTGGGTAATGGAATGAAATCAAATGAAGGTCAAAATTTATTCAGCTATTCTTAATTAAAGGGTACTTTCCCTTTAATAAGTTTATGAAAACCCATCCAGTATTTTTCTTATTTGAAAATGAAACCAAGTCATTTCTTCTACAGAAAACAGATAAAATGGAGAAAAGTAGATATGTTAAATCGTTTAGGCCCCATTTTTTTTTGCTTTTTTTTTTCCACCTTTTTTATTAGTTCAACATAGTCTTACATATTAAAGGGATTTGTTTCTACACATTTAAGCATGCATACATAATGACAAAGTAACTGAAACTGAATCCTTGTCAGGGTCTCCTCCTTTCTCCCACCCCCACCCAATCTTTGTCTGCTCCATAATTCCCCAATGATACAGATATAAATGACCAGATGCATGGATATCCACTTTTGAAATTTCCAGGTTTATATGCCTGCCCAAGTATAATTTGGCTTCTCCTGGGAATCAAGTGTGCCCCACAGTATTGACAGCTTCCTTTTGCCTCCTTTTATACCCTCCCTCTCCCCTGCTTTCATAGCTATAGTTCCCCCAGATTGTGTGTTATGTTGAATTTGGTGGGTCTATTAATTAAACCTGACAAACTTTCATTCTGTCCTAAGTTTTTCTTTAGCTTCCACATATGAGAGAAAACATTCAACCCTTAAGTCTCTGGGTTAGATTTATTTCACTCAGCATGATCTTTTCCCTTTCCATCCATTCAGGCCCTTTTGTTGCAAGGTTGTTAAAGGGCTAGATGAACAGGAGAGTAAATGGAACCTACAGAGTTATGAGGGGAATAGGATTTCATAAAACAAGAGCTACATAGTAGACTTGGGCATTCTGGATTCAACGCAAAGTGAGAAGTCCCACCAGTAGGAATATGTAGATAGTTACCTTTTCTTTTTGAATTTTTTCCAATCTCTTCTTTCTAACATTGAATGTCTGCCACTTGTACTCTTTTTCCAGAGTCCTTGCTGAACTGATGTCTCTCTGATGCCTTTGCTTCATCATCATTTCTTATGTTCAAATTCTATCTACCACATGACCTATTCTACCTCATTTAGCTTAAAACCCTCCCTGTTTGTGATATTACTGCCCCATAATCTCCCAGGAAAATTTTCTAAGAAGTAGACTGTAACTGATTCAGTCACCTGTTTGTGTGAGACCACATCATAGGCTCCTTTAGCCTATTACTGGCTAGCCACCACTGGCCTAATAAGCTTTGGCAGGAACTAGGTGAGGAGTAATACTGCAGAGAGCTTAGCCCATCCCCATGGCTGAATTGTTCTGAAGAAGAGCTGCATATGTCTCAGATACTTTGAACTAACTAGTCCATGAGTAGAAAAAGTTAGGAAATTGTAATTCATCTAGATTGCTAAACAATAATTTCTGTTTCATGTGAGGAATCAATAATATAAATGATATCTCGATCCTGCCCATAGAAAACGAACAATGTCCTGACCCATTTGATTCTCAATTCAGAAGATTTCATTCCATGTTTTTCTCAATGGTCACATTTGTTTTCTTATTCCTTTGAAAATAAAAAATCAATTTACTCATGCCTTCCCTAAACTTCTTTCCATTCAAGAGAGGAGTTGTTAGACTTTCCCTCCTACCTATCTTTTATAAACCCTATGTTTCTGGTAATAAAATTAAAAATCCTTCATCACTTGCAACATCTCTAGAAAGGAGATATGTCAACCAAAAGCCTTAATAGTATTCATAATAGAAGAAAAGAACCCAAATGATAAATGATAAATGAATAAAAAATGACATATGCAAGTGATTATTCAAACAAAAATAAATGAAATGATTATATGCTAAAACATCAATAAACTTCATGTTATAGTTCAGATATAAGACATCCCCCCAAAAAACTCCTGTGTTAATGTATGAATGTTCAGAGATAGGTAAAATGAATGGATTGTGAGAGCTTAATCACAATCAGTCCATAGTTTGAACAGACTGCATGGTAACTGTAGGCAGGTGGGATGTGGTTGGAGGAGGTGGGTCACTGGGGGTGTGCCCTGGAAGGGTTCTCTTCCCTGTGGTCCCTTCCCTCTTATCTGTCTCTCTGCTTCCCAGCTGCCATGAGGTGAATAGCTTTCCTCTGCCACACTTTCTGCCATTGTGTTCTGCCTTGCCTTGGGTCCAGAGCTACAGATTCTGCTGAATGTGGGCTAAACCTCTGAAACTGTGAGCCAAAATCAAGTTTGCCTCCTCTAAGTTGTTCTCAGGTATTTTGGTCACAGAGATGCAAAGCTAAAGCGCTTTGAAATAATTATGCTAAGTGACAACAGGCAGATATGAGGGACCACATATTGTAAGATTCCATTTATATTTATAGGCAAAGAAGAGCTAGCAAGTAGATTTGTGGTTGACAGAAGATGGAGAGTAGGGAATAGAGGGCAGTAGGCAGAATTGGGACAGACTGATATAGATATGAAGTTATAGGTTTTTCATTTGAAATGATGAAAATATTCTGATCTTTAAATAGTATTGAACGTTGTACAGCATATTGAACATAGTAAAAATTACTTAATTGTATACTTTAAATGAGGAATGTTGGGGCTGGAGCAGAGGCTTGGCGGTTACGGTGCTTGCCTGGCATGTGCGAGTACAGTAGTTCAAACCCCAACACCACGTATACAACAAAGACTCTGAGGAATGAAAGTCACATGAAAAACTAAATAAAAATTGCTTCTCTCTTTCTCCCTCTCTCTCTCACTATCCTCTCTTTCTTTAAAAAAAAATGAGGAATGTTTTGTTATATGGATTACATATCAATAAAAATAAATTTATGATCATTATGTTTTATTCTACCTGTTTTAGATTTGTGATCTCTGGAGGTGATGAGAGACAATCTTGGTAATCAGATAGTTTCTAGTTTCTTAATGAGTTATATGTATGTGTGTGTGTATATATATATATATATATATATATATATATATACACATATATATATATATATATTTCAACATGTTCTTATATATTGAAGGGATTCATTGCTACACATTCACATATGCATATGTATTGATAATATAACTTCAGCCAGATCCTTATCCAGTATCTCCCCCTTCACCCACTCCCCACTCTCTTATCTCTTATATAATTCCCCCCATTACATATATAAATATCCTTAAACATGTGTATGAATTTTTGAATTTTCAAGATTTAAATCCTTGCATGAGTATTATTTGGCTTCTCAGCTGAGTCAAGTGTACCATATAGAATTAATAATGCCCCCCTTTTCCCTCCCTCTCCATCTACTCTCTTTCCTCTCACTGCCCTCCCCCTCCCCTTTGTAGCTATAGTTCCTCCTGATTATGCGATACTTCGAATTTGGTGTGTCTAGTGACTAAACTTGTCTAATTTTCACCCTATCCTTGGTTTTACTCTAGCTTATACAAATGAGAGAAAACATTCGACCCTTAAGTCTCTGAGTTTGGCTTATTTCACTCAGCATGATTTCTTCCTTTGCCATCCATTTATATTCAAAGGCCATAATATCAATGTTTCTAAGAGCTGAGTAGAACTCCATTGTGTGTGTGTGTGTGTGTGTGTGTGTGTGTGTGTGTGTGTCAATTAGTTTTTGCATCCATTCATCCAGTGAGTAGCATCTTGGTTCGTTCCATAATTTAGCTATTGTAAATTGAGCTACTATAAACATTGATATAGCTGTGTCTATATTTTGTGTGTGTGTGTGACTATATTAGGAGTGAAAACAGTATTAATTTACGTGTCAGAATTTTCCTATAATAAATGTTGCTATCCCTTCCCCTTGGAAATTAGAATGTGTGTGTGTGTGTGAGTGTGCATGTGTGTGTGTGGGGGGGGGGACCAAAAGACAAAGACATGTACTCAATTGGTGCTAAACGCCATGTATTACTTCTTTCTCATTGGAATCTAATAAATCAGGTATCATTAACAGGCCATTTTGCAGATGAGGAAACATAGTCTTAAGATGAATAATTTGTATGTATTTATTACTGAGAGTTTGACTTCAGGGTGCACATTATTTAGTTATGCTTTTTTAATTTAGCTGAAAATATACTACAACTGAAGGCTAAAAGGCAGAATATGTTTATTTTCTCAAACATGTCTCCATAATTAAGAGAACATTAGGGTGCAGCAGCTCATGCCTGCGATCTCAACACTTCAGGACGCTGAGGCAGGAGGATTCCGGCCTCAGCAATTTAGCAATGCCCTAAGCAAATTAGAAAGACCCTATTTCCAAATACAAAATGAAATGAGCTGGGGATGTAGCTCAGTGCTAAAGCTCCCTAGTTCAAACCTCAGTATAAATAAATAAACAAACAAACAAGAGTATCATAATTTGCTCAAATTCCTCTCAAGTTATAGGGCATTAGGAATTAGTACACAGATGATAGATTCTCCTCTTCCCCACCTCTTTCCTCCCTGTTCACACAACTCCCATCACAGGTGTGCTGGCACATACATTCTCACACACACATACTCCTAATGTAATATAGAGAGATAACTGTTCAAATTAATAACTGCTAGATGAGGAATATCACTGAAAGTCCAAGTCTAAGGTTGTAGACTCTATGGAATGAACCTAGTCTAAAGGGTAAGTAACTATTTTCATTTAGTTGACAATAATTAGAAATTGGGAGATTGCACATAAATATCTGAAATTTCAGCTTTCCTTTTAAAAAAAGTTAAAGTTAGTTCTAATAATATTTTATGTAATACAATGTATCCAAAATACCATATACACATATGGTAGGACCAATGCAAATGATTAATAATGAAATATTATTCATTATTCAGCAGAGTTGTAGACATGAGTTTTTTCCTTGTAATTATTGGCCACAGAATGGAGCTGCTTAATTAGGCATTATACACAAATTGTTGGAGAAAACTTTCATGCCTAAGTTTCATCTTCTAACTCACCATTGAAAAAGAGTTTAGCTATGAGTTAGGCTTCTGGAAAAGCCACTGTGGTATCTACACACCAACATGTATCACCACAGGTAGGAGAAAAATGGATGTGTAATGACATCCTGCCAAGGATGTGAAAATAGGAAGAGGCAGGGCTGTTTATAACACTCAATAAGTAGGCTTCTTTTCAATTTAACACACAAGATTGGGATGGGTTTGTGAGAACAAAATAAATAGCCCAATAACTACTCAAAAGTCAGAAAAATATTCTGTTTGAGTCATCATCATTGCTCTAAGTTTCTCACTCTCTGAAGCTAAAGGCAATAGTCTTCGGTATCTCATTTCCTGGTGCTACCTGTCCAGTTAATCCATCATCAACCCATTTTCCATTCCCTTGAAGTAAAATGGGGGGAACAGGCCTAAGAGACCATAGGTAAAGTAATGAGGCAGGCATTCTGGAATTACTAGCCAAAAGTCAACATTCAGTCATAGCACATGATATTTCTACTTAAAAGCTGCAAAGTTCAGTTCCCTGCCCCTTCAACTGACCTTGGTGGTTTTAAGAAATGGTGATAATAAATATTTGGGAGTCCATCACTAGACTACTTCTGCGTCTTTACAAGTACATGTGGCCAGATAGATCAATTCATACTCATCAAATAGTTTTTTTTTAAATTAAAAGACATTGGCAAGGCTACTTTTCCTATTCACAGCTTATTATTAAAATAGCATCTGAGAAAATAAACACATATATTCATATTTAGTTGATGGGCAGTTATAGTGTGTATGTATGTTTATATATTATATATTAATCGTATATAAGGTTTACTATATATAGATTTAAAATGTATAGTTAATGTTAATCCTACATAAGGGTATAACTTCATGATAGTTGAGACATGTATGTATATAACTTTATTTCAAGTTTTTTTTTATTTTTTTAGAGGGAGAGGGACAGTGGGGGGGCAGTGAAAGAGAAAGAGAGAGAGAAAGAAAGAAAGAGCATCAATTTTATTTAGCTTTTCATGTGACCTTCATTTCTCCAACACTCCATTGTTTACATGGTGCCAGGGTTTGAGTCTGCATTCTTGTGCATGCCAGGCAAGCGCTGTAACTACTGAGCAAATGCTCCAGCCCAATAATTTCAAGTTTTGAGAGAAGAGCACAAAAGGAGGAAAAGTTGAGTGACGGTTGAGTCCTACATGAGTCAGAGCCATTTTCCATTGAGGTAAACTATGACCAGTTTGTACTTTGGGCTAGTGACACCAATGATAGGTAGGCCATTGGTCACTATGAGATACAATGAAGATAATGCAACTTACCTCTATTATGAGGAAAAATCAGGTTGAATACATTAATAAAACAACAGTAAGTGCTGTTCATATGATTATTTATAGAGTACTGTTGAGGTCAGGCAGCTCGCAAGCATTTTGCTTACATTTTTGATAGTTGATCTGCAGCCCCCAGCAACGTACAAGAAGAATGGCACAATGGTTTCTCAGTACAGGAAAGAGCAGTGCCTCTTTTTTCCTTATATATTTTCTCTTCCTTACAATTTTCTTCCTCTGCATTTAGTATTCACCTTGGAATCCTCAGCATCTGCCTTCCCAGACTGATTCAGCCAGCGCTGACATAGAACTCCAGTTAAAACCCTTTGTGGGTGACAGGAACTGGCCCCAATCTTGTTTATCCCTAGAACAAAAGCAGGAGCACTTGCAGCTTTTGCTTCAACACCCTGGGAGTCACAACCTACCACCACATTCTCCTCATCCTTATAGAGGGATCCATGTAGAAATAAAAATAGAACTGTAGAAAAGAGCCCCTGGAGACTTGTTGGCAGGCAGCATTGAAGTCAGCCGCGCTGTGTGATTGATTGCAAAGGTTATACCCTACCCACGGAGAATGGATAAGGGCCAGATCATTGGATTTCCAAAGTCTCTTGTGGATGAGAATTGTAGTCAATAATATCAGCCACTTCTGGGAATCAGAAAACTGCAATTATTAAAACCAGGGAGAGCTCAGATTGGAAGGACTCCCTGGTCCTACTCACTAGGGACAGTAGGAAAGATAAAGATAAAGCCTAGCATTGTTTCAAGTAGAGAAAATGGGGTTTTTGAAATGCAGGAGCACTTACACACTATAAGAATTTCAGAATGACTAATCTATTTTGAATATCAATAACTTTACTGATATTGTTGATAGGCTTAAGAAACAATCACAGGCATCTTTATTGTAGGTCACCAATCAACAACAATAGCATGACCATACAAGTTAGTATTTTCTACCTACTGAAAATACAAAGCAACTGACTGATAGCTCACTGTGATTTTTGAAGTGACCAGCTTACTATTTATATTCTCCTGGTTTTACAACTATTCATGTAAGGTTCAATATGCATAAAAATAGTCACAATATAAAATCTACATATTGCTAAAACTTTTTCCAACTGTGTATCGTACATTAAAAATTACTGTTTAAAAAATAAATTCATCGGGGCTGGAGCGGTGGCTCAGCGGTTTCGGTGCTTGCCTGGCAAGCACGAGGACCCGGGTTCAAACCCCAGCACCACGTACACAACTGAGTGTTGGAGCAACTAAGGCCATGCGAAAAACTAAATAAAGTTGTTTCTCTCTTTCTCTGTCTCTCTCACTGTCCCTCTCTCTTTAAAA
>PVKS010050665.1:0-11448 GCA_004027875.1 Aplodontia rufa
GTCGATTGTCTCCACTCATCTGTGGAGGTGGGGACTAGACCCTGGACAGTGATAAAGTTTTCTATTATCATGTGTTAAATCCAGATAAGGTGTAACGATATACAACATAATCCTTTTTTTAGAGATATTGTGGGAAGGGGAAGGGAGGGATAAGGGTGGGTAATTGGGGGGGCACTCCTGGGGGTAATTGTAATATCCAGAATCTATACACATTTGATATTATTTTGTTAAAAACTTGTATGGTTGTTCAAAAATAAAAAAAAAAATTAAAAAAAAAAGAATGGAGATGAGGTAAATGTCACTGGATCCGAAGAGCTACACACTGGGCCCAGAAGGGATTTATGGCTAGATGGCCGAACCAGGAAGAAACATTCTGAATCCCAAATATCAAATGAGTGACTTGTGATTAGACTTTCAAGAAGCCTGCCTGGGAACCTGCCCACTGCTTCCCAGGAACATCCTGTACATAGTTAGGGTGCTTGATGCTGAGCCTGTCACCCCTCTTCTTTGAAAGGTGAGAGGTTTCTGAATCACCCTGACTTTGGGGTGATTACAGCTTTACCTTGCGGCCCTTTAGTAAATCTTTGCTTATGCCTTGCTTTGGATGTGTCCTGAAATCCTTTTCAGCATCACAAGAACCCACCTGGGCCAGGTGTGGTGGCACACACCTGTAATCCCAGCTACTTAGGAGGATACGAAAGGAGGATTCCAAGTTCGAGAACAGCCTCAGCAACTTAGTGAGACCCCTGTCTCAAAAGGACTGAGATGTGGCTCAGTGGTAAAGCATCCCTGGGTTTAATCCCCAGTACCAAAAAAAAAAAAAAAAAAAGGCACCGGGATGAACCTGAACTGAGGTCTTTTCAGAGGGACTTCCTTGGGCCCTGTCCAGTGACAATTCCATGTGTTGCCAGTCTTCCCCACCAGACCACACCTTGTCTTCCAGGGTCACTACTTACTCTCTTGTATTGGGCCAATAAATATTTGTGGACCAAAACGAATTGGTTCTTAGCAGTGATATTCTCCTGGATGGTGTCTTCTGAGGTCATCATTTCAAGGGAAACAGAGTCAGCCCTCCGGATCCACAGGTTTCACATGCACAGATTCAGCCAACTTTGGATTGAAAACATTCAGAAAAAGAATTGCATCTATGCTGAACATAGACTTTTTGGCCATCATCTCCTAAGCAAAACAAACAACTATTTGCAAATAACTATTTGTGAAGCATTTACATTGAATTAGGTATTATAAATAATCTAGAGCGGATTTAAAGTATATGGGAGGATGCACATAGGTTATACACAAATACTACACCATTTTATATAACGGAATTGATCATCCACAGATTTAGATATCTGCAGTCCAGAACTCAATACCCCATAGATAGCAAGGGTGACTATATTCTTCCAATTCTGTAAGTCGGAGAAAATATTATTCAATTTTGAGAAATATATTTTTCAGCTCTGCTCTTCCAAACCACATCTGTTCTATCATGTGAGGTTCATCTGGGTGGACAATTTGAATTTACGTCAGCGTAAAACAGACTCCTAGACTATTTTAAGAGACAACATTTTGCTATGATCCAAAAAAGGACTTTGATTAGATGATGGAGTATGATTATAATAAGAAAGTGTCCCATGACCACATAGGAACATTTGCTGCCAGTGAAGACCAATTTTAATTGCTCTTCTTGCAGTTGAAAGGATAAACAGTTTGGAAATTAAAGAAAAAACTTTCCAGGTGAATATTATTACATACATAAATTAATGCAGGCTGCCGACTACAGGCTGAAGAGGACAGCCCTCACTGTTCGTGGGCCCCCTAGTCAAGACTTCTGTGAAATGGTATAAAGCAAGCCTGTTACATACTCAGAGGTCACAGCCAATTCTCAAATGTGTGAATGGGAGCCAGTCCCACGTACATCAGCACTTAGTTGGCTCAACCTCATGTGCAGTTTGGAGCCTGGTTATTCAAGGGTTCCTAGGTTAGCAGAATCAGCATAGCCTTGAAGTTTATCACAAGGGCAAACTCAGCCTCTGCCCACTCCAGACCTTCTGGAGTGCATCTTAACAAGATCCTCAGGGAATTCGTGTCCACACATGGTCTGGAATCAGTCTGGTTTTTTGCTGCCATGACAGAACGCGGTCTAGGTAATTTTTAAAGGAAAAAAATATATTTTTTATTGAGGCTGGAAAGTCCAAGAGCATGGAGTCAGCATGTGCAGAGGGCATTCCTGCTGTGCCTTCCCATTGTGGGAGCAGCTGGAAGGGAAAGAGAGACAAAGCGGCCTGAGCTGACCCTTTGTCAGGACCCTCCCCCATGAGAATTTATCCACTCTGGAAACAGTTCCTGCAAAGCCTTCGAGGCCAGTTTGCCTCTTCAAGGTCCCACCGCTAGTCTGTCCTTGTATAATCCACTGTCAACCTCTGTCCTCTCCACTGGTGGAGTTAATCCTCCAGGTTGATAAGATTCCCAGGGAGGGGAATGCATGACAGCTGAGTTCCTTTTGGGAGGACCTGTCTTCAGGCAGTGAGGGGGGCTCAGAGAAAGCCCCTGCCAGCTCCCTCTGCTCCCCAAGTGCCCTCAGTTCACAGCTAAGTGTCCTACTTTGGGTGGCAACTCTCAGTTCATGGCCTGGGGTTTTCAAGCTCCTCAACCAGGGTTGAGAAGCACTGTACATTACCGGGTGCAGTAACAGCTGAAATCCTAGTGGCTCGGGAGGCTAAGACAGGAGGATTGCGAGTTCAAGGCCAGCCTCAGCAACTTAGCGAGGCCTGAAAAACTTAGTAAGACCCTATCTCAAAATAAAAAATAAAATAGGATGGGGATGTGGCTCAGTGGGTAAGCACCCCTGGGTTCAATCGCTGGCACCAAAAAAGAAAGAAAGAAACAACAACAACAAAAAACCCCACTCCGCACAAAACAAACTTCATCTCCTTGCAGGAAGTGCTGAGGCTGCCCTAATCAGAGCCTCTTTCTCAGAATCATCTCTCACCCTGGGCATCCTGCCCTCTCTAACCACATCCCCCATATGCCACTCATTCAACAAAAATGAAGCAAAAAGCTTATCTCTTTTCCATATTAAAAAAAATTAAGTCTATTTGTTCAAATTTTGGAAAAGATGGGAAATGACGAAGATGAAACTGATTCGCCATCACTCCCAGGGCCAAGAGGCTGACCACGGTCCTATTTCAGGATTTCCTACCGGTGTCATCCTGGGCACAATCATACACAAAGTCACCCCCTGCACGGGCGCCTCCATCCCTCCTCTCTGGAACACACCCCTCCTGTCACTTAGCCCGTGGACAGTGCCAGCCACGGGTAGGAGCCTCTCTCACAGGGAGTTTCCCTGAACACCCTCAGGCAGGACTGTCTCCTATCCTGCCTGCTCTCTAGTGCTGTCCACCCACTGTAGTGCTGCTGCTCACCACAGGCTGCTATTCACTTCCCCTGCAAGACTGACAGCTCTGAGTGCAGGAAGTCCCTGCTCCTGGGTTTTTTTTTTTTTTTTTTGAGAGAGAATCAATTTTATATTAATTTTAATTAATCTTTTCATCTGGCCTTTTGTGTTTGTGGTGCTGGGGTTTGAACCCAGGTCCTCATGCATGCCAGGCAAGTGCTCCAACTGCTGCGCCCCCAAATGCATGCTTTTTGTTTGTAGTTTAATCTCTGGTGCATAGCATAGTGCCTGGACAGAAGATGGATTTAGGAACCATTTGTTGACTTGTTGAATTTGCTGCCATGATTGAATGAGAGAACAAGTTATGCATAGTAGTGAAACCATTCTACCTTTTATCCCCCCATTCTTTTCCAAAAATTTTAAATTTTGAGACAAGGATTCACTAAGTTGAGGGCCTAGCTAAGTTTCTGAAGCTGGCCTCCAACTTGCCATCCTCCTGCCTCAGCCACTTAAGTTGATGGGATTATAGGTGTTAGCCACCATCCCCTGCTGTGAAGCCATTCTGTAGAGCCAGGTTTTAGTCCTTGCTGGTGACCTTTTTCTTTGTTTTAATTTGGCATTACTCCTTTTTATGCTTAACACTATTCATTGTTCTTTGCTCCTGGGAGACCAAATTCTATTTTGATTGAAATCAAAATGACAGATGACAGAGAATCACAGTGAGTTTTCTCTTTCATTCGGTGGAACTAGGGATTTGACCCATGAGCAATTTACCATTGAGTTACATCACCAGGACACCCTCCTCTTCTTTTTATTTTGAGGCAAGTTCTCACTAAGTTGCTTAGGGCCTCACTAAGTCACTGAGGTTGGCCTTTAAACTTGTGTTCCTCTTGTCTCAGCCTCCAGAACCAGTTGGGATTCCAGGCATGCGCCACTATGCCAGCTCAGCTTGACTGTGGTTGGTAGCATGGGCTGTTTGGGAGTGGGTAGGTGGAGTTAGGGCGGCACACAAGTCGCAGATTTGCTCTTTGGCAAAAACATGCAGCTGGGGCCTCCAGAGCCCTGGAGATGACAGCTGAGCTGACAGTGTTTTAATAAACACTTGGCTTTGCCTGGACTATGCTTCAAAGGAGCTCCTGCATGCAAAGCAGGAACACTGCAGAGGGACATGGGGCTCTCCCACCTGCTAACAGTTTCATTGGTCAAAAAACCCATAGTCACCTCCATTTTCCCCTTTAGTATCTGAATAGCATAGTGGGCTCTGAATAGTAACAGCAAAAATCAATACATTTTACGTTAAAGATTTTTACTATTTGAAATAAAATATTTAATCTACTGAAAGGAATGTTAAAATGTCAAACAAGTGAAAGAGGTCATTCAAAGCTTCGGAAGAGAAAACAAACCTTGAATTCCCAGCAAAGCAATGTCCTTACCCGAACTCATTATCATTACTGACAATTAGGATACGAAGCCCGGCTCCTAAATCCCTCTGCTTGCTTTTATTACATTTTATCATCACACAGACTCTTTGCAGTCTTTGTTTCAGAGCTGCTGCAATTGCGTGTTGACCATTTGTTGGCTCCCAGGGGACTGGAATTAAAACAAGACATTTCAACTGCATTTCAACCAGAAAGTGGAACTCTGCTGTCTGCTTCTCCCTCCAAACCCAACTTGAAGGGACACCATGAGGTTGGCATTGGAATGCGGGCTGAAGCGGAAATAGTTCTGCGGGGCCCAGACCTCTGATTCTACGCTAGGAAAGGACTGGTCTGGCACAGGGCAGGGCCTGGACTATGTAGGAACAAAGCTTCAGAGTCCATCAGTCCTGTGCAGTGTGACTTGGGGGCTTCTTTCACCTCTCTGAGCCTCTGGTTTTTTAAAATACAGCATAATAGGAGGATGGAGAGGTGGCTCAGCAGTTACAGCGCTTGCTTGGCATGTGCGAGTACTCGAGTTCAAACCTCAGCACCACATACACAACTGAGTGAGCAGCGAAAGCTACTTGAGAAACTAAATTTAAAAAATTGATTCTCTGTCTCTCCTCTCTCTCTCTCACTGTTCCTCTCTCTAAAAAAAATTGTCATTTAAAAAAAACAGCATAATAACACAAATCCACGGATGTCTTGTTGCAAGGTGAACAATTACATCAAAGCACTTACTATAGTACCTGTACCTAGCATTGTCTCAATAAATGTTAGCCCTGATGATAGTTCCACATCATAGCCATCATGATGCTCTTGGAAGGTCTGGAAGAAGTTGGTTCTCTTCTCATGTTTAGATTTGGGTTCTGAAGAATCTCAGAAACAGGAAGCAAGCAAAAATATTAAAGGAACCTTGGTGTTTGACCTCTGGGGCTAAGTCATGGGGCTTCGTTCTATCAACAATATCCTTTCTTAATAATCTGGGTGGTATCCTGGGATTACTTAGAATGAGTTCTACTAGATTTTCAACTTTAAAAACTGCAATTAAATGTGTTTCTGCTTCCTAATGCAGTGTTTTGATTGAACTTTTTTGTTGCCTGTATTAGTTCTAACACTATATCAGGGACACTCAAAATAGTAGTGACTAGAACAAGAGGACATTTCATTTCTCTCTTACATAAAAGTCAGGATAGGCAGTCCAGGGCTGGTATGTGGTTCCATAGTCATCAGTGTAAGACATATGTCTTTTCTGTCACATTTGGAAGATTGTGATGTATAAGCCACTACCTCCATTGTAGATCCCCCTCCCCTTTGAAGATAGTAAGTCCCTCACCTGTGTACGCTCACCTGTATCCACCCACCTCTTTCCAAGGACCCCTTCCGGAACCCACCCTTCCTCTTCCAGTGAACTTTGCTGAATCAGCAGAGACCCCCACCCCTACTCTCTCCCAGTCTGTGCCCACTCCCTCTCTGCACCCGCCTCCACCTAATCACAGCCAATCACCCAGACTGTGCATCTGAGCTCCTCCAATTAGAGCGAAGTCAGGTCGGCATTAAAAACCCTTCATTTCCCTGCTGGGGGCGTTCTTTCACCCTTGGGCTGAAGTAAATTTCCTGCCTTGCTCACCCAACACCTGACCTGTGTTTGACTTCATTTATAACATCAGGAAACCAGGTGCCTCCTACCTGTTACTCTGCAACACGTGGCTTCCTTTTCATGGCTCAGGATGACTGCCCTGGCTCCCAGAATCCCAATGGGAATAGGGAAGGGATCTGGGATCACTCCCAAAGGCTAGTGTTAAAGGCATGGTCACCAGGGGACGTGATTAGACCTGAGGGCACTGGCCTCATGAGTGGATGGCATTCCTGGGAGGTGGTGGAAACTGGAGAAGGTGGGGTCTAGTTGGAGGAGGTGGGTTACCAGGGACACACCCTAGAAGGGGGTTTATATCTTGCTTCACCTCTTGGCGATCATGAGTTGAGCAGCTTTCCTGGGCCGGGCCCTTCCGCCATGATGTTCGGCTCACTCAGGCTCAGAGCAATAGAGTTGGCTATGGACTGAAACCAGGAACCAAAATAAATCCTTCCTCCTTCAAGTTGCTTGTCTCAGGTGTTTCATCACAGTGACAAAAAGCTAACTAACACAATGCTCTAACATTTCCTTTAAGGGAAAAACTTGAAATTTTCCCACCCAACTTTTAATTATGTCTCGTTGACCTGAACTGAGTCACACAGCCACCCCTGTGTGGCAAGGAATCTACCCCTGTGTGGCAAGGAATCCTGGCAAGTGTGATCTTGAATGGGGGTGAGCATTTGCTCAGTGAAAAACTGCAGATTCTGTACGTATGAGAAAGGGAACGCAGAGGGCACTCAGCACCCCTGCAAGCCCATCGCTTTTGGAGACAAGTGGGAATTGTCTCAGTCAAATTAAAAGCATCCCCTCCAAAGTCTGAATGCCCTCAACTGCTTTTTTTGGGGGGTGGGGGTGCTGGGGATTGAACCCAGGGCTTCATGCATGCAAGGCAAGCACTCTCACCACCCAGCCACATCCCCAGATCAGCTGCTTTTTCCTGATCATATTTCTCATATTCACAAAAGTCCTTTCTGCTTGAAAAACGGGTGCCAGTGGAGTCAATGAGCCTACCACCTGAACTCCCGAGGGAATTCTTCTGCGTTCAAATCTTTTAGAAAAATTATGAAGGTAAAACAGAAAAAATTTCAAGATAAAAAAATGAGAACTTCCCAACAGTCCCACAAATCTAGAGAGAGTAACTATTAATACACTTTCATATCATATTATTTCTCTCATGTAATTAATTTAAAATCATACCTAATGCTGTTTTTTAAAGAGAGAGTGAGAGTGAGAATCCATTTTGTTTAGTTTTTCATCTGGCCTTTGTTCTCCAACACTTAATTGTGTATGTGGTGCTGGGGTTTGAACCTGGGTCCTCACGCATGCCAGGCAAGTGCCATAACCACTGAGCAACCACTCCAGCCCTTTATTTAGTTTTTTCATGTGGCTTTTGTTGCTCTGGTACTTAGTTGTATATGTGGTGCTGGGGTTTGAACCCACATCCTTGCCACATCCTTGCACATGCCAGGCAAGCACTGTAACCATTGAGCCACTGCTCTAGCCTCCATAATGCCACGTTTCAATTAATTTCCTCAAACTAATACATTTTCATTTCATCAGGCATTGTAAAGCATTATTTCTCTTTGTTTGTTTGTTTGTTTGTTTGTTTTAAAGAGAGAGGGGCAGTGAGAGAGACAGAGAAAGAGAGAAACAACTTTATTTAGTTTTTCACATGGCCTTAGTTGCTCCATCACTCAGTTGTGTACGTGGTGCTGGGGTTTGAACCCGGGTCCTTGTGCTTGCCAGGCAAGTGCCGAAACCACTGAGCCACCGCTCCAGCCCCTCTGTTTTGTTTGTTAAGGTATAATTTACACAAAGCATTTATTTAGCCAATTTTGAGTGAAAAGTTTGATGACTTTGGGTCATCGTGTACAACCTTGCAACCATCACCACAGTAAGATAAGGACAATTCCTCACCTTGGAAAGTTCTCTGGTCTCTTAGCATCCTTTTCTCTCCCGACTCCAGACCCCAGGCAACCACTAGTCAGTAGGCACCACAGTTTTAAATTCATTCCAAGTGCCTATTATTCTTGTATGTTAATTTACCATAATTTGTTTCCCCAATACCTTGTTTGG
The DNA here is from genome assembly GCA_004027875.1 of Aplodontia rufa. Lineage (NCBI taxonomy): Eukaryota > Metazoa > Chordata > Mammalia > Rodentia > Aplodontiidae > Aplodontia > Aplodontia rufa. The sequence goes on from PVKS010050665.1 coordinate 8,528, forward strand.
AGTTTTTCAGGTTTTTGAGTTGTTGTTGTGAACGCCCTATGATGAAAATCCTCGTAAGCGCCTTTGCCCTCATCAGTGATACGTTCCTTACACGGGGACCAACTCAGCAATAAAATGATGAGATTTTCAAAGCTTTTGGAAAGGCAGATGACCCAATTGCTCTCCAGAAATATTTCCATCTGCAATATATGCAAGGAGTCATTTCCCTACATCCGTGATGGGTCAATTTGTCAGGTAAACTACACTCTTTCATTTTAATTTATGCTTTTCTGCTGCTAGTAAATAATCCTTTATGTCTATGCACATCATTCATACAATTACCCTAATTTATCTAAAGGTTTGTTAAGGCTCAGGGTATGTGCAGATTCACATTAAAAAGGACCATTCAGCTACTGCACATGCCTGTAATCCCTGTGGCTTGGGATGCTGAGGAGGGAGGTCTGCAAGTTCAAAGCCAGTCTCAGCAACCCAATCAACTTAGCAAAACCCTTTCTCAAAAAATAAAAAAGGCTGTGGATGTAGTTCAGTGTTTAAGGGCCTCTGGGTACCCCAGCATCAAAAGGAAAAAAAAAAGACCATTCATGTTAAAGAAGTGTAGCCAAAATTATTTAAAAATAAAATTTATTTATCAACTACTCTCATCCCAAAAGAACATCGAAGGAAATCTGATCCACAGCCCTTGTTTCCCTGTCTCAAAGATCCCTTTCCTCACTTTTCAGTTCTCTTGCTCTGAGTCTTTCACACCCAACCTGCTAAAACTCAGCCCAGGGTGCACTCTCTCTCCCGATCCTCATCCATGCCTCCATCCTCCATGGGTTAGTTATAGGCCAAGCTCTGCCCTCTCAAAGCTGACCTCAACCTCTCTCTTCTGAGCAGGAGGGTTGGGGAAGTGAAGAAGCAAAGGCAAGACCTACCTGAAGGCAGAGTTCCACAGGAGCACTCCTCCTGTGTGAATGGCCCGTTTGTCCCCTTTTCCCAAATTCACACGTTGGAGACTAATCCTGCTCTGATGGCATTTAGAGGCGTGGCCTGTGGGAGGTGGTTAGGTCTTGAGGATGGAGCCCTCGTGGATGAGATTAGCCCTTATGGGAAGGAACCAGCGAGCGAGCTCCATCTGTCTGTCATGGGAGGGTTCAAGTCCACAGGAAAGGGGTCCTCACCAAAGGCCACCATGCCACCCCCTAATCTCAGGCTTCTGACTTCCAGAACAGTGAGAAATCAATGTCTGTTCAGTCCACGGCAATTTGTTAGAGGTACCCCAGCTGACTAAGGCACATCCTGGCCAAAAAGAAAAGTGTCTTTAGGCTACTTATCTTGCCTGCCACCAGCCTTTCTCAGCATGCAACAGGAAAGCTCTTTTGGTAAGGAGGAGGTTACAATTGGGAGTGTCCGTGCTTTCATTTCCCCTTCTCTCTCTCCACCTGCACACCTCATTCTTGCCCAACAGCATCCCACAGTCACCCAACCTTCGCTCCACCCGCCTTGAACTTTTCCAATCCTTAAAACTCTGGTGGAAAAGATTTCCGAATGTGGGTTTTTGAAGCTCCCAGCGGCATCACAAGCTGTCCTTATCTGGGAGACAAAATAAAATGAATCTCAGTCTTTCCCTTATGCCACGACATCAATGCAGGTGACCCCCCCCTCCCAGCTCATACAAGAACTTGAATCCTATCACAATCCAATTATTTATTTGAGTCCCCAAATTGGCATCTGCAGATATGCTCCAAAGTCACACCCTCTTGGTGGTTACCGCTGTGTCCCTCTTCTCTGGCTGTCAGGCCCACTGCCTAAGAAAGCACCAGTATGAGCCAGCTGTGGAGGCCCTGGCCCTGCCATGGGCCACACCCATGAGGGAAGAGTAGCCCTCCCCTGTGCAAAGCAGCCCGGTCCCTGGCCAGAATCCCAAAAGGTCTCTCCCGGAAGTCACCTCATCTCCCCTCTCTCTCTCTTCTCAAACTGGAAAGCTCAACTCCAGGCCAAGAGGCTGAGACACAAGCATATTTGGATAGGGGAACTTTTGCAATTGCCCTTACCACCCACTACCCAAGGCCTCAGCTCCTCCTCTTCCAGGAGTGGCCTTCAGAGCAAGTGCCCGCACTTACCCTGTTGGACCATGGGCCATCACTCCTTCTCTGTACGAAGGGAGACCTAATCCTTTTTGTGCACCAACATCTTTTGGCAGTCCGGTGACACCTATAAATAATATCTCAGAAAAATAATTTTAATGCATAGGCTAAAAATGCCTAGCATAACACAAGGCAGCTATTTATTAACACAATTATAGCAATTATATATTTTGAAAGTTAAGCAGGTTGTAAAGAAATATATATATCTTTCAATGCATTAGACAACAAGACCTCATTATGGTGGCTCTAACAGACATTATACTTTCAAAGTGATGAAGGCCAATGCTATTTAGTATATTTGTAAAACTTTAATGTGATACAAAAATATCTGTGATTTCTATTAGGGGAAAGTATTGGCACTTCCAATCCTGCTTTGGTTTGTTACCCATAATCACATTTGAAAAGTGATCTTAATGACAGTTGAGTCTAGTACAGACATACAATGTAGTATTTCCCCATTTTGGTTTATGCCCTAACACATTTTATTGTATTCATAGGCCGACCATCTGTCCCTCACCTCCTCCCAAGGTCCCCATATCTGTTGTCCAGTTCAAATCCTTTGAAGCTGTCGATTTTGAAGATTTTTAAGTGGGTCTGAGTGTGAGCAGAACTTGTAAGTTATTCTCAGGGAGCTTTCCTTCGGTCCTTCCTGTTCAAGGATCTCAGTGTAGACATGGCACAGGGCTGAGGAACAGGAACAAGTTTACATAGCAGAAAACAGTGTGGCCTGATATCAGCCCAATGGGAGAAGCAGCTGGAGAGCCTGGCAGGACGGGCTGCAGCTGTACCGGCTGT
>PVKS010050666.1:0-11448 GCA_004027875.1 Aplodontia rufa
CTTTTTTTTGTTTTTTAAATTTTTTTATTTTTGAGCAACCTTACAAGATTTTAACAAAACAATATAAAATGTGTATAAGATGTGTATATATTCTGGACATTGCAACTGTCCCCGGGAGTGTCCCCCCCCAATTACCCTCCCTTATCCCTCCCTTCCCCTTCCCGTTATAAATCTAAAAATATTATTAAATTGTAAAGCATTACATCTTATCTGAATTTAACTCATGTTTCTAGACCAACTTTCTCATTGTCCAGGGTCTAGCCCCCACCTCCACAGATGAGTGGAGGCAATCGACCCTTAGATCTCTGGGTTAAGCTGATTTTACTCATCATGATCCCTTCCATAACCATCCATTTACCTTCGAAGGCTGCAATGTCATTGTTTCTAATTGCTGTGTAAAATTCCATGGTATAAATGTACCACAGTTTTTGGATCCATTCTTCCTGTGAGGGACACCGGGGTTGTTTCCATAGCCTAGCAATAGTAAATTGTGCTGCTGTGAACATTGATATTGCTGTGTCACTGTAATGTGCTGATTCTAAGTCCCCTGGAAAGATACCCAGGAGTGGAATAGCAGGGTCATATGGTGGACTCATCCCTAGTATAAAAACTCTTCTTCACCTTAAGTACAACACCATATTGCACCTTAAAAAATGAAAAAAAAATTAAAGATAAAGAGAGACAGTGAGAGAGAGAAAGAGAATCAGTTGTATTTAGTTTTTCATGTGGCTTTTGCTGCTCTGACACTTTGCTGTGTATGTAGTGCTGGGGTTCAAACCTGCATACTCGCATATACCAAGCAAATTCCAGAACCACTGAGCCACCGCTCTTGCCCTGAAAAACATTTAATGTTATCAGATATCTGTTCATTTCAAAATTTGTAAATATGTACAGTTTCATTTATTTGGTCAAAGAAGAATCTGAATAAAATCAACATCACAATTGACTCACATCCTCTTAAATCACTATATTTCCCTTCCCCCATTTTTTTCTCCTTGAAACTTATCTAGTGAACCATTTCTCCTGAAGATTTATCCTAACATTCTAGATTTTTCCATTTGCATACCCATTTAAATATATGATATTTTTCTGTACCTGTTTTTTTCTATAAGCTGGATGACATATAAAAACTTTAATTGAGAAACAAATATACCACTTATGGTAACTTTTAAAATATTGCTTTTCAAGTGCTATACTTTTGAGAAAAGGAGGAGGTGAATGATTAACGAATTTGAAAAAAATATATTTCTATATACATAACAAAACATAAATGGTATATAAGCTCTAGATTATTATTTTCAACCTATTTTAATGCATCTCTGTCAATTTATTTGAAATATATGCGGAATTGAAAACTTGGGACTTAATAATTCTGAAATATAAAACAATATGAAATTAATTTTAATAGTATATTTTGCTTAATCCTATATACTCAAAATGTTATATCAATGTATAATCAATATAAAGTTATTAATGAAACATTTTGCATGATTTTTCTTGCACTGTGTTTAAAATCCTAGCAAAAAATGAAAATAATTTTTTTTAAATTTTTGAACAACCATACAAGTTTTTTAGTATAAAATGTGTATAGTTTCTGGATACTAGATTTACCCCCCAGGAGTGCCCTCCCAATTACCCACCCATATCTCTCCCTTCCCTTACGCACAATATCTCTAAAAAAATATTAGGCTGTATAACATTACACCTTATCTGGATTTAAGACATGATAATGGACCACCTAAAAAAATTTTTTTAAAGAGAGGACAGTGAGAGAGAGAGAGAATGAACTTTTATTGAGTTTTTCACATGGCTTTCATTGCTCTGACACTTAGTTGTGTATGTGGGTGCTGGGGTTTGAACCCGTGTACTCGCACATGCTGGGCAAGCACTGTAACTGCAGAGCCACCATGCCAGCCCCAAGAAAATTCTTAATGTATAACACTTTTATAAAATCCTGCCAATAAAATCACTCACTTGAGCAGAATTTCTGGCTGTAGTCTATTGAGGTGATCTGCAAATGCATTTCCCACCAAATAACTATAAAACTCAAAAAATTGACAAAAAGAACCCTTTAAGCACCTTGGGAATCAACCAAAAGCCTATAGGAATCCAAGAAACACTTATACTTGAATAAAGTGTTGGGCTGCTCATGTGCTCCAATTCCCCTCTCAAGATTGGCCGATGCCAAGGATTCTACCATTGTGGGATAGGCTGTAAGGATTGTTGCTTCACTGACACAATGAAATATCATTTACTTGATATGAAGTGGTGCATGATGCCCATGTCCAATGGCATTGTTGGTAGAAGTGACAATCTCAGAGTTAGGCTAGTGGGGAGAACCAACAGTTCTCCTAACCTGTGTTTGTAGTTATGAAAAACATATTCCTGATTGAGAGTGTGTCTGCATGCAGTTGACAACAGAAACCCAAAAAGGACCAAGCAAGCCATACACCTGAGATAGTGCATAGAGGAGATGTGATATTTTCTCAGTGGAAAATAAAAGCTGTGGCATATTTGAAAATGGTATGATTCTTGAATGAGTTCACTTTGCCATGCACAGTTCCATTGGCAGAGGATACAAGGTGATTAAGCATAACCTCTGAGTAGTCAATGGGAGACCACAAAGCTATAAGAATTCAGAGGTGATGCTTAGGAGTCTTAAAAAATAATATAACTGAAAAATCAACCAAAGATTTTAGCAGTCATACATAATAGAGTGACCTATTCTGAAGATTTAGCTTAACAAATTTAGTAAATACAAAATCAAACAATAACAATGATCTTCAGAAGAAAAATAAAAATCTAGATTTGCTGTGAATCATCTATAATACACGGTCTTCAACAGAAAATTGAGATATGCAAAGTAATAGGAGAGCCTCATAGTGAAAAAAAAAAACAGGAAGGGCAAAATAGTCAATATAAACTGTCTCTAATTGTCTCCAGATGTTGCAATTAGTAAATAAGGTTCAAAGCAGCTATTACAAATATATTTAAAACAGTGTGTTAGTCAGCTTTTCATCACTGTGACAAAATAATTGAGAACAACAACTTAAAGGATGTAAGATTTCTTTTAAAAAATTTAAAAAATCATCATTCATTTCTTTTTTTTAAGAGAGAATGACAGAGAGAGAGAGAGAATCAATTTTCATTGAGTTTTTCACATGGCTTTTGTTGCTCAGACACTTAGTTGTGTACGTGGGTGCTAGGGTTTGAACCCGTGTACTTGCGCATGCCAGGCAAGCACCGTAACTGCCGAGGCACTGCTCCAGCCCATCATTCATTTCTTATTAAAATACTTATACATGGGTATTGTAGAAAAAACAGATAAGCAATAATAAGAAAATAAAATGTAATCACAATTCCTTTGCAGTCAAAGAAGATAATGTTCATTTGTTATTTCCCATTCAAAGCAGGGTAATTTTTTTCTTTCTATGAATATAAGATGTTTATTTTTGATTAATTTATAAAAATGGATCATCCTATATGTATAGCTTTTAATATTATATTACCAACAATATATCAAAAATAACTTTCCCCATAATACAGTATTGTTCCATAGCATTATTTGCATGACTTCTTTTTTAATTAGAGTTGTATAGTTATACATGATAGCTGGTTCATCCTAACAAACTCATACACATGCATAGAATTTGATTTCAGTTCATAATCTTCCCATTTCCCTCCCCTACTGTCTCTTTTCTCTACTCCACTAGACTTTCTTTAGCTAGTCTATTTATATTTGATTGGTTCTTTTATTTATGCATAAAGATGAAATTCCCTGTGGTATATTTATATATGCACATAACAGGATATTTTAAGAATTCATTTCACATTACCTCCCCTTTCTCACCCCCCCACTGGCTCACTATTGCAGTCATTTCAATCCATCAGCTGGATTCAGTGTTTCTGGGCCTGTGGTGAAACAGAACATCATGCTGGAAGGGTATGGAAGAGGAAAGTTGTTCACCTCATGGTAGCTGGGAAAAAGTGAGAACAAGAGGAAGGGGTGTGGGATAAGATCTAGCATCAAAGGACATGACATCAAGGATCCACCCCCTTCAATTAGGCCTCACCTGGTACAGTTTCTACCATATCCCAATTGTCCATTTCATCCACCACTGGTGAGGTCAGAGCCCTCATGATCTAATCACTTCTCAAAAGTCCCACCTCTGAATGTTGTTTTAATGGGTATCAAACCTTCAACATGAGAGACTTTTGGAGACATTCCAGACCCAAACCATAACAAATAGTAAAGTGACCATTAATGAAGACTTAATGAAGAGTATGAGAAATCAAACACTCAAGTGATTTTTGATAAGGAAGTTGAAATTATGAAAAATTAGCAATTGCAAATTCTATGGTTGAGAACTAAAATAATTTCTTTAAGGAGAGAGAGAGAAAGAGAAAATCAGTTTCATTTAGTTTTTCATCTGGATTTTGTTGCTCTGACACAGTTGTGTATGTGGTGCTGGTGTTGGAACCCATGTCCTCATGCATGTCAGGCAAACAAGATACTGCTGAGCCACTGCTTCAGTCCCAAACAGTACAATAAGTTAAATGAAAATTTCACCGGAGGGACTCAACAGTAGATTCAGATTCATGATGACAAAAAGAAGTAATCAGGCAACTTGAAGACTGATTTACAGAAATGATTCAGTCTAAAGAACAGACGAAAAGGTATCAGGATTAAAAAAAATGAACAGAGCCTCAGGGACTTGTGTGAAGACATCAAGCATCCCAGTATATGCATAATGTGAGTCCCAGAAGGTAAAATAGAAAGGGGCAGAATAACACAACATGTAAGAAGGATCATATTCATACATAAAAAGTACACAAAATACTGATATTCTGTACAACAAAGAAGAATCTTAAGAGGAAAAAATGAAAGAATTGTTAAGAGAAGCCAAATGTAAAAGACCACATATTGTATGATTCCAGTGACAGAAAAATGTCCAGAATAGTTAAATCCTTAGAGACACAAAGTATATCAGGGTAAGGCATATTGGGAGTGATTGCTTAACGGATGTGGAGATTCTTTTTAGGGTAATCAAAAAGTTTTAAAACTAGGTGATGATAATGACTTCACAACTCTGTAAACAAACCCCAAATCATTAAACCCCAAATCATTAAAATGGGTTAATTGTATGTTATAAAAATATACATTGATAACAATGATTAGAGAAAAAAATAGTAAGCAATCCAACAACAAAATCAGTAATTTGAGCTGGTGTTTTGTTATGCCAGAATGGCCATAACATCTGACATAAATATTGACTTCTGGAATAATGTTTTCTCAGGACAATAGATAGCCTTGTTTTAACACATTTGTAGTTGTAAAAATCATTAATAATTATAACTATATAAATTATATTACAGTTTACAGGGTGCTTTCATATGTATATTGTTATTAGAGTCATCTGCCAGTACTCTGAGAGAAGAGCATTTACTGTGCCATAGGAATGGGTACAAATGGGCCCAAACTCAGATTTCCTAACACCCAAGTTCAGTGCCCTTCCTACTACATTATGCCATTATTCTATACTCTGTTCTCTGTGGTAGCAGTCCATTTGCAATTGCATTGTATCACCCACTGTGAGTGGATGTGAAAACTTACATAATAAAGGAGGGAATAACAAAGGTGGAAATTTCCTTTCCTCCTGTTTTTTTTTTTTTGGTGTTTTTTTGTTTTTGTTTTTGTTTTTAGAAAGAGAGAGACGGTGAGAGAAAAGAGCATAAGGAGCATCAAATTTTATTTATTTTTTCATGTGTCTTTTGTTACTCTGACACTTTGTTTTGTACCTAGTGCTTGGGTTGGAACCTGCATTCTCACTATACCAGGCAGGCACCGCTCAGCTACTTGTTCCAGCCCCTCCCCCTCTGTTCTTACTCAGCATTTGTTGATAGGAAAGTTGAGAAAACTAGCAAATTTCCTGCTTGCGGACTGAAATGGTGGAAATAGGTATCAAAGTGATCACACATTGACCCAATAACAGGAAGTCAATTCTAGCCCTCTTTCATCTGGGTATCTAGTCTAAGGGTAAAATGTGGTAGCCAGGGGAATTTTTTTTTTAAAGAGAGAGGGATAGTGAGAGAGAGAGAAAGAGAGAACAACTTTATTTAGTTTTTCATGTGACTTTCATTGCTCCAAAACTCTGTTGTGTATGTGGTACTGGGTTTGAATCTGCATCCTTGCACATGCCAGGCAAGTGCAGTAACCTTGTGAGCCACCACTCCAGCCCTACCTGTGCTCTTTCGAAGCTGATAATGAAAGACTTGCCTAAGTTGCTCACTCTGCTTCCTTTTGACTTGTTTCAGAAATTCAGTGAGTCTCATATGGCAAAGAGGTTGAGTTCAGTCTCCAGAGCTGAAACTGTTGCTTTTGAATTTTAGCTCCATTGGCTGTGTGATCTTGGTGAAATTACTTAACCTCTCTGTGCCTGTTTCCTCATCTGTAAAATCAGGAAACCTATCATTATGAAATTTTAAGAATTAAATGTAATCAGGTAAGTAAGATATTTAAAGGAATGTGTGAATGTTCTTTCTTGTACTTTTACTTCTGGTAAAATGTTGTTATTATTATAAATATTAGTTGTTAATATTAAAGTAATTATAGTATTAAATACTATTACTTATTAGTTATACCAATATTTACAAAAGCTGAAATTTTGAATTTATGCCAGAGACTTTCCTCTGGTACTTCTTTTTTAAAATGTTCAATCCTATTTTCATGTTTCACCCATAACACCTATGTGAAGTTCATGGGGTTAATGATATTAGGTATTTCACCCATGTGGAGACATATTACTTTGTCATACAGAATCTAAAATTTAGAATTGTTATATTGGACTTTTTCTAATATTAGCTTGCCACGTTGACATAGTCATCATTTATCCATGCTGGCAAACTATTTAGTGCAAATCCCAGCAACTGTTGGTAACCCCTGTATCCACCTCTGCAGTTAACTTACTAAAGAGTCTGTATCTTTGTAACATATCTTCGTACCTCCTTTTCAGTCTAATCTTGCATGATGGAAAATGAGATTCCAGAAGTACATGGTGAAAATTCTATTGTTATCAATGGTTATATATGTGACTTGAGAAGATTACTGATAAAGTGCCAATTTTGCTAATGCTGAAGATGGATGGCAATAGAGATCTTTGATTAATACTTGCTGTTGGTAAACTGTGGAAGAAAGTGGTATCTCAGGTTATATATTACCATATTTAAAGCCCATTAGTTTTCAAGATACTATATTAAATTTGATGCTACATTTAGGATAAGAATGTTAATGGTAAAATTACTACGAATTTACAAAACCCCAATGGATTTCATTGTAAGAAAAATGAATATGATTGTTCACTTGGGGAAATAAGCAGCTATTGTTCTTCTCTAAAGAGTAAAAAAGCTTTTATATATTGAGTTACCTTCAATTTTCTTGAAGACCATTCCCTTTATTAAGTGTTTAGATGATCTACATAATCCACCACAAAGGATATTGAGAAAGTAATAAGAGAAAGATAATTTAAAATTACTTTAGGAGTTTAAGAGTTCCAAAAGAGATGGTGTGGTGGAGACAGATGTCACAGCAACCCAAAGGTGTATTATTTAGGAATTACTAAGGGATAGAAATGTGCTAGGTTTTCACACAATTACAAAACAAAATAAAACACCTCTCTTCCTTAATAGGACTCTGGGCCCTCATTTTGGAATGAAGTAAGCTGTTATAATTTATCTAATGGCATAGTATGAGCTACTCAAGTCTTCAAAATCATAGTATGTATAATGGCAATTTGTAAGAACTTTGTCGAAAGTGTGCGTGTGTGTGTAACAGAGAGGTACCTATGGAGGAGGATCGACTTCGACAATAGTATTACAATAAGTGTTCAGTGTCCAATATAATTGGTTACTTTATTTGTGGACCCTAGGGACACTATTAACTTTCCAATGCACTGATTCTTCCCCTCCACTTGTCTCATGTGATACAGTATTGAGATCTATTAAAACTTTTGAAGTTCTAACAAAAATAAAGAGAAAAAATAGACACGAGTGACCAGAAAAAAAGGCATTTACAGATAGAGACGTGAGGTCATCACTACTTAATTGCGGAATTAAGTAAACTCCACTTTTCTCTTTCAAAATGGCCTAAACATGCGGAGCTGGGCGGGCGCGCAAACGCCCGGATGGGCCCTAGCTTCCGGCGCGCTCCCTGCGAACCGGTAGGGGACGCGCGCCGCGGACGCTGCGGACTCCGCGGACTCCCGCGCTACCGCAGTCTTAGGCGCCCAGCGGGTCTCGGCACACGGCGAACCTCAGCGCGTTGGTGTCGTCCGCGCATCGCGAACCGCGGCGTACTGGTGACCTGGGCGCACCGCGGAGCGCGGCGTAGTGGGGACCTAGGCACCCTGCGGACTTCGGCGCACGACAACCTCGGCGCACCGCGGACGGCGGTTCCTGAGGGGGTGTGTGCGGCTGCGTGAATGGAAGGAGTCGGAGCCACAAACCGAGCTTGAGGGGCAGCCCTGACCTCCCTGCCGCGGTCCTGCCGCTTCTGCCGCTAAGAGCCTCCTTTCTCTCTGCACTTACTAAGTTTGAGCGCCTAGCGACTTGGGACCCGCGAGTGGAACGGTGGCCGAGACCCAGGGCGTTGGACTTCCGCGCACCCTGTGAAGGAAGCCGGACTACCTTGAAAGAACCCTCATACGCACTCCAAGCGCGGAAAAAGCCCGCGTGGTGAGGACCAGTTGTGTTCACGTGACTGGAGATAGACACCTGTGGTTACAGACGTGAGGTACGTTCTCTCTACTCGTCCACGCGGTTGTTCAATACCAACATGTCTGTGTCCGAAGGTGGTGCCCTAAGCGCCCCAGAGATTTCAGCTTCGGAACCAGAGACCCTGTTCAGACCAAAGCCATTGCTTTTGAAGTTGTTAAAGTCAGTTGGCGCACAAAAACACACTTATACTATGAAAGAAGTTATATTTTATCTTGGCCAGTATATTTTGACTAAACGATTATATGATGAGAAGCAACAACATATCGTGTATTGTTCAGATGATCTTCTAGGACATTTGTTTGGAGTGCCAACTTTCTCTGTGAAAGATCACGGGAAAATATATGCAATGATTTACAGAAACTTGGTTGTAGTCAGTCAGCAGGGATCATTAGATTCCAGCACATCTGTGAGTGAGAGCAGGTGTCACCTTGATGATGGGGCTGCTCAGAAAGACCCTGTGCAAGCACTACAGGAAGAGAAGCCTACCTCTTCCAATTTGGTTTCTGGCTCATCTACCTCATCTAGAAGGAGAGCAATTAGTGAGACGGAAGAAAATTCAGACGAATTATCTGTTGAACGACAAAGAAAGCGCCACAAATCTGATACTAGTTCCCTTTCCTCTGAAGAAAGTTTGGCTGTGTGTGAGAGAAGCAGTAACAGTGAATACTCGGAGACCCCATCAAATCCAGATCGTGATGGTGTTGTGAGTGAACATTCAGGTGATTGGTTGGATCAGGACTCAGTTTCTGATCAATTTAGTGTAGAATTTGAAGTTGAATCTCTTGAATCAGAAGATTATAACTTTAATGAAGAAGGACAAGAACTCTCAGAAGAAGATGAGGAGGAAAATCCAGTTACTGGGCATAATGCAGGAGAAAGTGACACAGATTCCTTTGAAGAAGATCCTGAAATTCCGTTAGCTGACACTTGGAAATGTACTTCATGCAAAGAAATGAATCCTGCCCTTCAACCACGTTGCAGTGGATGTTGTGCCCTTCCTGTGTACTGGTTTCCTGAAGACAAAGGCGAAGTTCCTGAGAAAATCAAAGTGGAAAACTCAACACAGGCAGAAGAGGGCTTGGATGTGCATGATGGTAAAAAAATGACAGTGAATGATTCCCAAGACTCTTGTGTTAAGGAAAATGATTACAAAGTCACACAAGCCTCCCAGTTACAAGAAACAAAGGACTACGCTCAGCCATCAACTTCCAAAAACATTCTTTGTAGCACCCAAAAAAATGTAAGAGAATTTGACAGGGAAAAAACACAAGGCAAAGAAGGAAGTATGGAATTCAGCTTTCCTCTTAATGCTGTTGAACCTTGTGTGATTTGCCAAAGTCGACCTAAAAATGGTTGCATTGTTCATGGCAAAACAGGACATCTTATGTTATGCTTCACGTGTGCAAAGAAGCTAAAGCAAAGAAATAAGCCCTGTCCAGTGTGCAGACAACCGATTCAAATGATTGTGTTGACTTACTTCAACTAGCTGACTTCTCTTTAAAGTAGCATTATACATTTCTAACTGTAACCCTCAAAATTAAGACAACCTGGGTTTTATTTTTGCTTACGTTTATCAAGGCAAGAAAGTGTCTTTAGACTTCTTTGTAGTTTAATTTACCTACTTTAGGAGAACAAATAGTGAATATGTATCTTCTTTTAAGAAAATTTCATCTCTTTATATTTTGCATTTGGAGTTTAATGTGATTTACATTGATGTATACCTCCTTTAACTTTTATTCCTTATGTTGTACGTAATTTCAAATTTTGCTTATGCAGAAAGTATCTGATTTTCTTTTTTTCATATAAGAAAGACATTTAAATGTAACTTGTTTAGTACTCTACATGTAAAGAGAAACATGATAAGAAATTTAGTCTTTAATTTTACATATCCTGAAACTCCAGTTTTTCTGTTATTTTATAAGTTGGTTGTTATATTTGGTTCTATTTAAATAAAAATGTACTTGTTATTCCAAAAATGTACTCTTATTCTCATATAGTAAAGGATATGTGGTTACAATATCAATTGAGAATAGCCATTTTCGCTCAAGACCAAACTTTTTAAGGCTCTCTTATAAAATGTGAAATTACCCTGAGATAATTGTCCTTGAATAATCTGGTATATATACAAGGCCCTTTTCCATACCTAATTGTAGGATTTTATGGAATCTATTCTTTCCTGCAAGTTTAAAAATAATTCTAAGGGCTGGTTGCAGTGCTTGCTTGGCACGCATAAGGACTGGGGGTTGAAACCAAGCACCATATACACAAGTAAGTGTCAGAACAATGAAAACCATATGAAACTAAATAAAATTGCTTCTTTCTCTCACTGTCCCTCTCAAAAAAAAATCTTAAGACACTTTCAAGCACCTTCTTGGGCTATGTAACATGGATCTTGATATTTCTATAAGTATCAGTTCTTGGAGTAAGGCCAGTTTTAGAACCAGTGAATTCAGAAAGATTAGTTCAGAAATTTAATAAACGGAATTATTCATTTTTAAACTAGCTGGAGCTGGTCACATTAGTGCACACCTGTAATCCCTACAACTCTGGAAGCTGAGGCAGGAGGAACCTAAGTTCAAAGCCAGCCAGCCTCAGCAACTTAGCAAGACACTGTTTCAAAATTAAAAAAAGGTGCTGGAAAGGTGACTCAGTTTTTACAGCGCTTGCCTGGCATGC